>MU226899.1:2591313-2636441 GCA_018584345.1 Thuja plicata
CTTACTAAAAATAGTAAGTTTCCAAATATAGCAACTTTGTACAAAATAGCCCTTATTGAATAGAAAAACACATATTTTTGGGTGATGCAAGATTGCCCTTACACCCAGGATGCTCCTGCATCAACCTCGTTGGCCAAAATTTCCCAAATTCTTCCAATGGCCATAAATACATCCATTCTTCTACTGAGTACTTTACCAAGTGGGTCGAAGCAGTTCCTCTCACCTACACAATTGGAAAATAGATTTCAAAGTTTTTTTTGAACTATCTTATCTGTCACTATAACATTCCTCAGGACATTGTCACCGATAATGGAGGACCTTTTAAAAACAAGGATGTCGCAAAGATGTGTAGAAAGTTTGGAATTACCCACCATACCTCTTCCAAGTATTTTTTGAAAGGCAATGGTCAAGGAGAGGCTACAAATTAAACTATCCTCAAAATCCTCAAGAAAACAGTCAATGTTGCTGGCCACAACTGGCACCTTCACCTCAATCCTTCCCTTTGGGCTTACCTCACTTCCATCTGTACCCCCACTGGAGCCACTCCATTTTCCTTGTTTACAGCACCAAGGCTATTCTACCCATCAAAATTGAGCTCCCTTCCCTCATAATTTCTCTAAAGAATGTGTTTCCCGAAGAAGAATATCAAGTTGCACGCTTGCAAGAGGTTGAACTCCTCGATGAGAGATGCCTCAATTCCCTAAACCACCTTTTCATGTATCAAAATTGTCTCTGCCTCTAGCTCAATAAGTGGATCAAAACTTGTAAGTTTTAGGTTGGTGATCTTGTCCTCAAGCACAATATGAATAATCTCCAGAACCGTGACAAGAAAGGAAAGTTTGAGCCTAATTGGTTAGGGTGCTTCATAATCAAAACAAATTTTGGGTCTAGTGTTTATCAAATTGCTACACCAGAGGGAGATCCAATCCCTGATCTTGTAAATATCTTGCATCTCAAGCGCTTCTAGGCTTGATCCTTCAGCAATCCATTGTACAATAGAAAACAATCAAAATCTTAAAAAAAATCAGAAAAGCAGAAAATAAAAAACATCAAAAAATTCAAAAAAGTATAAAAAATACAAAAGCATGAAAAAGTATCAAAAAAATAAAAAGATAAAGATAAATAAATTAATCCATTTGTGAAAACCACTTTGGTAGCGTAATGGATAAGTACCATGGTGAAAACCTATCTTAGGTGCCATGTGTAGTCAGATCCACCATCTATTTCCCACACTTTCCATGCAACCTCCATCACCTTCCATAATAACATCCCTACCCATATCTATGCAGGTAGTCCTCTAATTGCTTTTCACTTCCATAATAAGATCTGATTCCCACACGACTAAGCTTACTCCACAACACTTAACTTTATTCCAGACATAGTGACCGTGGACATTTCCACCAAATCAGTAGACATATTGAATTCCTTGCTTTATTCTATTCATAAGCAATTTCCAGTGAATTCCCATTTCAATCAATCAATCTTTTTCCCATTAGGATGCATCCTTCCACTGACGGATTTTACATCAATCCTCACATCAAACTTGTTTATGTCAATAAATTTTGGACTGAATGTCCACTTGGTTAGGATGCCTTTTTGTTGATTTTATCTTGTGTTTCAATATTTTCCTTTTTATGGATACCTTGATCTTTCATATCTTGTTCTGTTGTGGAAAGTACCTATTGGAATATGTGGCATTTGTGGTATGATCTATTTTTCATAAATTGTTAGTGCATTTATGTTTGATGCTCATTTATGACTATGTATGCCTCACTAGGGGTAGGATTCATGCATACCAAATCCCTAAAAATATATGGGTGTATTGCATCTCCTCATGAGAAACATTTCATAGGTCCCATCATACCTAATATATTGCATTCTTGTTCTTACAAACCTATTTTTCTGAGAGTCTAGTCCATGCAAAGGAACCATGTCACTTGTGTTTTCTAGCACATGGTGCATACCTCCTTTTTCAAAATCAAACTAGGGTGTGATATCCAAAATTAACACAATATAAATGCCACACAAATCATGTAGTTCAGTTGCAATTTAGCTAGGTCATATTTCACTTTGCATTTTTCTCTTGGCAAGGTTTCTGTTTATTCCCCCTATCCAACTACCTAAGTGGTTTTATTGGACTTATTTGGTACACACAAAAACATTGTCTTCATGTGTCCCATTTTGCATCCATCTCATTACATTTCATCTTAGTATCATTAGGTTCATTTTAGTGTTCATTACATCTTATTATTTAGGTTTCATCCAAGATTTATTTCATTTCATCATCAATTTCCTTGCATTTCATTAGATTTCATTACATTTCAATATTTTTCATTTTATTGCATTTCATTAGTTATCATTTCATTTCATTGCATTTCATTATTAGTTATGCATAATTTGTTACATTCATTTCATTTGTCCATTCATTACATTTCATCAATTCCATTGTATACATAGGTACATTCTTTGTGTTATCATTAGTAATCTCATTAATCATTAATTCTTTCCACTTGCATTCATTAATCATTATACATTATACACATCTATCATTAAAATCATTATACATTACATATACCTCAAGTAAATTACACTCACATCACATTACATACATAAAATAAAATTCATTATATGTATATTATTAACCATCCATGTGTCATACATAGGTCAGCATAATCATAGAAATTCATCCCGTCCTAGATGTCAGTCATAAAATCATATAGATATGCATATAGAATCATAAAACACATCCATAAACATCATATAGATCCACCGCAATAAATGTCTCTATATAGAAAAAAAAATATACATCATATATATCATACATATGTGTCTCTATCTCAAAACTACACAAATGTGTATCTAAATAGTCTGATAAATCATGAAGGTGGCTGCGATGGTCCCTCACCCCCTCCTGATTTAGATGGCTGAGGTAGTACTCCCACTGACGCCTATGAGTCCTGACCTATACTCTGCAATATGGATCTCTCTGTATAGGTTGGCTGACACTGACCCTCTGGCACCATTGCAAATTATAGGCCCATATAATATGTCGCCTCTTGACCTCTCCTGACTGCCTCTCTATGTGTTGCAAATGCATCTCCTAGCACCTGTGTAACACCCCTGGCTGTGGCTTCCTGGTGAGCTATATCTCGCTCTTCCCTATAGGTCTGTGATCACCTCTATGCAACATCCCTCTTTACAGTAAGAGTATCTATCGACTCCGTCATCAAGGCTACCTATGCTCCCAGGGCCTCCTCATCTTGTCCTCCCATAGAGAACTCCCCGCTATCTACCCATGCTTGTAGAAGGTCTAGTGCCCTTTGTGCCCCATCTCTGCATGCAGTCTCTTCCACCAATGCCCCTGTACTTAGACTAGCTCCATCTGCAAGCTTCTCTCTATGGCCTAAGAGGTGGCTAGCAGTCCCTATATCCTCCCCAACTCTGCCTGTACGCTACTCTTCATAGCCTCTAATGTGGATAATAGCCCTTGTACTCTCTGAAGCTCTATTTGTAGACTATCCCGCTCTGCCACCACTCTATCATGTACCTCCTGGGCTACATAGCCTACTTGTGGAACCTATCCCTATCATCCCTACCTTTGTGGTCCCTGTCCCTATGGCCCCTATGCCTTTGTCCCCTATCCCTATACCTCTATATCTGGAACTTGAGATGGCTGCCTCCCTGTGGGTACCTCTACCTATGCTCATCACCTCGCAATGGCTACCCTTGGCCAGACTCTCCTCCCCCCTTCCCCTCTATCTCCCTCATCCCTTCCATCTTCCCCATCTCCATCCTACCCTTCAACCTCCTCTCCTCCACCTGACTTCTCATCTGGCTGAACTACACCAAGTATAGTCAATCTAATCGGCCTATGTGCCACCCACCACTTTACATATGCAAGAACTACTCCTGCATCATGTACAAACTCCCACACCCTAATCCATGGAACCTTTGTCATTTCCATCTAGGATCCCCTAGCCCCTAGTAGTACCACTCTGATGCTCCAGATATTCCCCACCTCCCGAGTCACTCATGGATGAGGGAACCTATCTGGTACAACATCCTATATTTGACCCATCTGTCAGCGCACCCTCGATGACATATACATGCATATCATGTGCGATGTGTGCCCTATCAACCAACAATCTATCTAAAAAACCTAAGATAATATCCATCATAAAATCCATCATCTGCATATACCTGCTACTGTGGGTCCTAACGACCCCATGCCTCACACCCGACATATGGTGCCCACTCTATCTGGCCCATCTCATCCAGTGTCCACTGCCAGTATCTTATCAAGTATGTAGACTCATAGCTGATCAGAGGTCTATATCTATATGCAAAAGGCTCCTATGCCTCCCTGGTGTCCTATGTCCTAATAGGATAGATGACAGTGATATGCTTCCATGCTCACACTAGTAATAGTGTGACCCCTACCCCTAGTTCCCTACCCTTAGGGTAGGCACACATATGCAAATAATAGTGTAGTTGTCCCAGAATGGTATACCCCCAACAATACCATGTCCCATCCTCCTCTAGCAACTTGTTGGGGACTCATGCCCACCCAATCAGAAACCCATGTCCCACATGATCTGGCATCATGCGCCCCCTATCAAGCCTACCAAGTATAAGGCTACCTGCCGTAATCATGGCCTTGCTACCATAGCCCCTACCCAAGACATCCACTATCATGTCATCGGGATCCCCACGAATAGTCAAGTGAATGCCATATCCTTGTGTGGCGCAGACCCCTCAAAGAAATACTCGGGTATAAGCCCCCAAATTGGCACTTTGTATATGCTCCACACATTGTGCAAAGTAATAGCAACCTCCCCCATGGGGAAGTGAAAAATGGAGGTAGTACTATGCTACCTCTTGATCAAAGCTAACATCAATGCATTATGCACTCTGAGATGGGTCCATCGATGAACATGCTCCAAGCCACACATTGTGACCTATCCCCACTCCTCTGTCATCGACTCCTGTGATAACGCCATCATCATCGAATAGCACTCCTTGGATCAGAATGGTATCATGTCCACCTACAGCCACAGATAATTATGTCAATTAACTTTCTTTGAATGGGGCATCAAAAAATTCCCCTAGGCTCTTTCTGCTACTTTTTCTTCCCTTTTTGTCTATTTTTGGGTCAATCGGTGGAGTTACTGATTCACTTGTGTAGATAGTGGATCATTGCAGTCATTGATCTATGGAGATGATGGTTTAGGTCACCATCTTTCCACCTGCATAGATGGTGAATTATTTTTCCATCTTCACTCAGATTTTCCTCTTTTCCCTACTCTCGCAGATGGTGATCTAACAATCTCCATTTGTGTAGCCGACGATCAGAGATCAGTTCTTTGTGAAGACGGTGATCTATTGATCTCTGTCTACACAAATGGCTCTCTAGTTATTGCCGTCTCCTCTGCGGGCCTATTTTTGGCACCTTAAGGACATCATAAATTCTCTAAAAAGCAATAAATGTGTAAAGAACAAGGCCTTAGACTACTCACCAGTGGTCCTACCTCCGTAGGCCGCTGGTATACCCTGATCTTCTCTCCAAGCTATGAACGCTCTCAAACTTCTACCATTTCTTCTCTTCTCCTTCATCTTTTAGCTCTTTGTGAGTGAAAATGACTTCTTCTTGGGCCTCAGAGGACTATTTATAGGCCCCTTTGGTCCCATTTTCCTTTCTGGCCCCCATTTTTTCTGTTCTGGTCCCTCCTTTTAGCCATGTTCTTTCCTAACAAGCCATGCAATTTATCTTTCTCCCTCTTTGTGTCTTTTTGAGAAAAGTTTACAAAAAAAAAATTTCTATTATTTTCTCGAGGGGCACACTCCTTTACCATTGTCACCCTAGGTCTTCCTGATTCTTCTGGGGCATCTTATTTTTTCTTCTTTGATGCAACGCCACTTTTGACACCGCATCAAAGAGGGGAAAAATGTAGACATCTAAAATCATCCTTCTATTAATTTAATTTATATTACTGTAACATTATAGTTGATTTTAATTAATTAACTATATTTGCTATGTTCCTCTATTTTATTTAATTAAATTTATTTAATTAAATATAGTTCATTCTCTATAGTATTTTAATTTATTTTAGATAATATATCCCTCTAATGTATTAAATTTTATTTAATACATGACCTCCATAAATTCCCTTTTAGATAAAGTTCAAATTTATTTATTCCTCCACATGCCTAATATTCTTCTAAAACCAAGATTAATTTCAAATTTAATCTAAGCCTATCCTAAAGACCTATTAATCCTACCTAGAAACCTACTCTATTCCTACCCTACCCTACCTATCCCTCTTAATAAACCTACTTCCTCACTTAAACACACACTAATCACTTTTAAAGTGTGATTCCTACTTTTTTTAGCACTAATGGAATGCTCACACATGTGTGAGAAACTCCTCAAAAAGGAAGCCACCAACTTACTTTAATGTATCCACTCTTTTTTCCCCCACTCCATTCCCCAAGAGTTGCTCACACATGTCTGAAAAAACCTTGAGCCACTCAAACCTTAAAGGCCCTTAAAGGCTTGTGTTGACTTTTTCATGGCTTGTCCTCTTTCCCTTGTGTCCTTTATGTGGCATCTATATGGATGCCACATATTCTCCACCTCATCCAAGCCCTTTCCTTCCCTCCAAAACTCTATAAATATAGGCTCTTGCCAAGAGCAAATCATCTCTCATTTTTGTATTGTTATCATGTTAGTTGCATTTTAGGTTTTTTTTTAAGGATCTAACATTTTCATTGCAATCTTAGTTCATTTCAAGTTTAAATCATTTATTTATTACATCTTACAAATAATATAATGAATCTAGTTCTTATTTCAATCTCATGCATGATCATCATGGTTTAGTCTTGCATTTTCAACCATGGTGAGAAGGTTGAGACAAGTTTTCAATACTTGTTCTTGAGTTCTTCACCCTTTTAGCTTTCATTCTTAACCATTAGTGAGATTTAGTTATTGTGTTGGGAGAGCACACCCACATTCCTCTCTAAGAGAAAATCAACAAGGCTTGGGTGCACTAGTTTGGCTCATTGGAGGTTATGATGGAAACTCTTGATTTGATCATGTTTTGGTATGTTAATATGATTTGTATGTTCTAATGTTTGAATGTCTTGGCATGATACCAACAGGTAGGTTTTCAACATAGAAAATAGTTTCCTTTCCCAGTATATAATGTTTCCATTGTTTGCAAGCCTGAACAATAGCATACATCCCTTTGTCATATGTGGGGTACCTACATACTGTATCATAAAAAATTCACTATGATAGGCAACATGATGGCCATGTTGCATGAGTACCACACCCAGAATGTAATCAGATGCATTTGTTTCTATCTCAAATAATTATTGGAGATCTGGGAGGACCAGTGCTGGTGTCAAACATAATATTTTATTTTATTCCTCAAATGCTCATTTATTTGCCTCTATCCACTAAAATTTTTCTTGTGCTCCACCCCTTAGTGGTTGATTAAGAGGCCATCATATATGTGAGAAACCAAATATAAACCTGCGATAGAAGTTTGCTAAGCCCAAGAAGCTATGAAACTTTAAGGAGATGGCCAATCTTTGATTATTTGAATCTTTGTTGAGTCAACATGAACACCCTTAGTATCAATGATATACTCTAGGTATTGATTACTCTACATACCAAAAGAGGACTTCTCAATGTTGGCATAAAGTTTGTGTTGTTGCAGAGTTGAAAGCATTTGTTCAACATGGTGAAAATGATCAGACCAAGTCTTGCTAAAGATGAGTATGCCATCAAATTAAACAACCACAAAAGAATCAACGAAAGGTCTTAGAACATCATTCATCAACCTCATAAATGTGGTTTGGGCATTTGTTAAGCCAAAAGGCATAACAAACCATTCAAAAAAACCTTAGATTTAAATGTGGTCTTCCACACATTTGTTGGATCAATTGGTACTTGGTGATATTTAGACTTCAAGTCAATTTTTGTAAAGAACTTATCCCCCCTAAGTTGGTCGAGTGAATCATCAGTTTGAGTGATTGGATAGCTATTTTTTACAGATATTTTGTTCAATGTCCTATAATGAATAAAAATTCTCCATGTCCCATCTTTCTTTTTATCAAGGAAAATTGGAATGCCATAGGGTGAAGCACTTGGACAAATGTGTCCTTTCTAAATCAACTCTTGAATTTGTCTCTTGATTTCATAATTTTCCAAAACTGACCTCCTATATATTGGCTCATTTGGTAATGGTGTTCCTGGGATTAAATCAATAGAGTGCTTGACTTGATAGTCTGTTGTAACTCCCACTGGTGGTTTAAACACACTATGATATTCTTACAAAATGTAATCTGTCTAATTTTGTTCATTTATTGTTATAGTTACCTTAGCATGTGTATTAAGGACAACTGCATTTTTTTTTTCAGGGAAAATCATGAGAATAACAAAATATTTAGTTTGATAAATCAAGCGTTTACATTGTTTAGCACTAATTAAACAAGCAGTTTGTATTGGACATACCTCTGGCATTCAATACCTCTTCCCACCAAGCTTGATTGTAACACTATGTGGCCTTAATTCATACACTCCATGCCTTTGATACATGTATGGCTGGTCCAGAAAGACATCACATACATCCATCGGTGTTATATCACATATCACTTCATCCTTGAAAGGCTTGATTAAATATGATAGACAACACTATTGACTTATTTGAATATCTTGTCCCTCATTTACCCATTCCATAGAGTATTATTGTGGGTGTCTTGTCACTTTCAAATTTAATATTTTGACTGTCTCCCTAGAGATTGAATTATTTTGGTTCCCACTATCAATAATAAAATTAGAGGCTTTCCATAAACCCACATTTGTAAATGAAAAAGTTTCTCTTCATCTTCACGAGGCAATAATTTAGCAGTTGTAACTATGGCATATGGGTTTTCTTCTATGACAAAAATCATTCTCATTTTTCTTAGAAGTATCTATTGGTGATGATTTGGTTTCAGCTTCCTCTCCTCATTTTTTTTTATCAGATTTTTAATATTATGAAAATCCTCTGTATTATGGGTTGGGGACTTATTCATCTCACACCACATGTCTGTATCTATTTGTGTCTTTTTTGTAGCCCACTATGTGTTCTTAGGTGAATTTGAGTGAGGTTCCTTGGTCACCTATTTCCCTGCATATTTGTTTTTGATTAAGGTAACAATAGGTTTTGAAGGGGCCCCGAAACCCTTTACATAATAGAAAAAAGATAAACAGGAAGTAACAAGAAAAACAATGAGCTATCAAGCATGATAGAACACCGAGAAAGGGCTAACACCCAGATAGAGATTTTTAGCAGCCCACTATGTGTTCTTAGGTGAATTTGAGTGAGGTTCCTTGGTCACCTATTTCCCTGCATATTTGTTTTTGATTAAGGTAACAATAGGTTTTGAAGGGGCCCTGAAACCCTTTACATAATAGAAAAAAGATAAACAGGAAGTAACAAGAAAAACAATGAGCTATCAAGCATGACAACACATTGAGAAAGGGCTAACACCCAGATAGAGCTTTAGAGCTCAGAATAAAGTGAAAAAGCACAAAAAGTAACAAAAAAACTCCCAGCAGACGAAGATCAAAAAACTTCCAGCACACAACAACTTCCATCCAAACAACTAAACATTTTCCATCTGGTCTTCCAGCATCTGAACTTTGACCATCTGAACTTCTAGGCACTGGATCAATTCCCTCAGCTTGGTAATATCTTTGGCCTGGATGTCAGTCTTCCTTTTTGTGCATATTTGTTACCACCTTCAACCCTTGGCTTATTATTTTCAAAGTAGTCCCTCTTCCATTTATGCTTGAATTTCTCTTCAATTTTTGTAGCATATTTATAGGTAGTTTCTAATGTGTCAATATTCAAAAATTTCATCTATGTTTGAATATACCTGTTAAGTGCACTATAATATTTTAGAATTTGATGCTTCTCTCAATCCTCATTACCAAGTTTGTTGAAAGTGAATGAAATGTATTGGTGTAATCTTCCATAGACTGATCCCTCTTCTATCAAAGCAACTACCATTCTATGTATTTGTGTTCATATACATCCCCAGGAAAGCATGCTTCTTTTATGTATTCCACAAATTCTCCCCATGTGGGATTTTTATCAAGAGATATTCCCAAGCTATCTTCATCAAAAAATTATCATTCTTTATTGGCTAATTTACATTTCCATGCTAATTTCTCATGGGTTTCATCTTTGAGGAGAGAAAATGTTATTTTTCTACATCTAAGAAATTATTTACTAAAAAGTATCTATCCAATTTTGATAACCAGTTATCAACAACTTCAACATCAAATTTTCCTTCAAAATTTGGGATTTCAAAATTTACATGCACTTTGAAAGGGGTATTTCCATGGAATAATTTTCCTCATCTAGAGGATTTTTTTATTCTTAAGAAGGCATGAAAATTGACTCATCATCTCCTCTCGTATCTTATTTAAAGCCTCTTCGACCAATTACTTTATAACATTGTGTGACATCTTTGATCGTGTGCATCTCAAAGGTGGATATTTTGACAAATTTTGTGTATCCAATCTTAATATTTGGTAAGAGGACCTTGTGTATATTGGTATAAAGGAGCATTCTCACTTTGATACTACTAATGAATTATGAATCATATTATAATCCTTGGTGTGATACATGTGGTATTGTCAAGTTCAATATAAAAACCAGAAGATTAACAACATAATTGCAAGCCAAAAAGTGATCCATTCTATTATAAATTGGAGTTTATACAAATATGATAGATCCCAAGGGTCACTAGATCGTCTTGGAAACAAAATTAAGAGTCCTAATAATATTTATTATAAATAAACTATTTTAAACTTCCAAAAATATCAAAAAATTATATATAAAAATATGCCCACTTTGAGAAGGCATAACTTTCTAGTCCTAGCTCCGATTTGTGAATTGTTTAATCCATTGGAAATGTCTTCAATAAATCTCAAATCAAATTTGAGATGTCACACCCCCAAAATTCCTTGGAGACCTTCATAATTGTAGTTTACTGAAACATAGAAAATACCAAAAAATTGAATTTCAATATTTTCCTAATTCCATCATGATCACGCACTCTAATAAATCCTTCATAGCTCATGTAAATCATCATGTGAACCTCTTCCCCTTGAAAATTATAAATTACATACATCCCCAAATACATTACCAGCTTCACAACATTTGATATTCAATACAGTAGTCATACCACACAAATCATCTTACTTAACATTTCAGGAACGCAATCACCAATAGTAGGAATATGTTGACATCAATGAAAAAATATTAATGCCATCAAATATATGCACAATCTCAAAAATATCTCAACACTATCAATCTTAACCTTTGACTCTATGTGAGATTCCAGTTTCTTTATCTATGCAGGATACTACTCATTAATAGTAGGAACATGAAAAGGATACTTCATTTTATAGTATCTTTCAAAATTCATGCTAAGATTATAAAAAAAAATTCTAGAAAAATTATAGCTTCATTTATAAAAGATTATATGATTGGGATCAATTTTATTATCATTTAAAGGTTTGCAACTAAGCATAGATGGATTTCAGTAAAAATAGATTGTAACATGTAAGTAGCATCAAAATATATATATTTTAAATATGGGTCACAAAACACTCAATGAATTACTTTGATCATTATTTTTTTGCATATGTAAGGTCACTTTCATAATATTCATATAGTCAATTCAATATTGAATCTCTACTGTATGAAGCATCACATCTCAGTGAGGACATTTCAATGAGCATGTTTTGGAAAAATAAACCTTTCTTGTTATTCATACCTCAACAAAATGAAACGAATCAACACCTTTTGAAGAGGTTGGTTTAAAGGAATCTTGACTGGTGGTTTTCTTTGTCCACATTTTTGTTGGTGGTTCCCCATTTACAACAAAAATTGGGGAAAGTTTCTCCCCAATGAACACATGATGTAAATGCTATTAAAAGTAAAAAATGGCTATAAAGATAAATACTTATAAATAAAAATTCCTTTAGATACCCTTTTTTTAATCCATGTCATGCTTCTCTACCTTGACTAATTTGTATTTAGAAAGATAAGTGCAAATATATCATATCACTTATACTATGTGTATACACCTAATTTTGGTCAAGGTGAATCAATCAGGAAAAAAGTGAGGAAAATCAATTCAAATCATGAATTAATTGAATTATTAAAAAAGCCTTGGATTAATCAAATCAAATTAATTGTGCAATTGAAATTAATCATGTAAATTGCATAGTTAAAATAAATTTAAATTAATTCAATCCCTTTAAAGGGTACACATGGCTAAAGAAAATAAATTAAATCATTTAATTAAATCCCTTAATTTCCTCATCTATAAAATGGGATAAAATTGATCAACCAATGAGGATTGAGAATGGAAGCTCACATGGATCAAGCCAAATTCATCCTCCATCACACATCTTGGAGTTGCATCTTGACCACTCAAACTCTCCCCTTATTTGAAACCACCCTTTAAATTTTCTTAACCTTTGAGACAATTGACTTAACCAAGATCTAATCATGGTTTAATCAACTCTACCTCCTACCCTTAGAAAATACTGTAAATAGAAGTCATTTTTGATGCATTTACATCACACAAACTCATGAAGCAAAGCATCATAACTATAGGCAAATAGTCTGGAATTCATAGCAATTACATCTTTAGGATTTTCATTTTAGTGAGAACTTGGAGTTAAATGACCAAAGATCTTTATCAATTCTCATTTTAGGACTATCATTATGGATGCTTAAGCTGAGAGCATGTTGTTTTTTTTCCTAATTAGAGAGCCATGAGATGCTTCTTACATTTTTTTCAATTTATTTAGTTAATCTTTGTTATCTTTCCTTTGAATTGATCATAATAGAAAATTAATTTCATGAAGGTATAATTTTACATACACAAATGATGCCCACCGTGGGTCTCAAAGACTCAATCTAACAAAATTTGATCCTTAGAAGTTAAATTTGAAGTGTTTTGTGTTGCAAATTTGAAATTTGTAAGTGAAATGATGCATACAAGGATAAATTGTAACACCTTTGCACATCAAAGTAGTGCACATACAATTTTTTCAATCTCTATCTAACTTTATTTCACCACCTCAGATCACAAAGCAATGCACAAAGGGGTAAAGGTTGACACATTTGCACAACAAAGGAGCACATGAAAACATAAATCCACACACCTTTACGTAGAAAAAAAATGCAAGGAAGACAAATCCTAGCACCTTTGCATGGAAAAGTGACACATAGAAGATTTATTTTAACACTTACTATCTTTTTTGCAACACATTTAAATCTGTTTTTGCACATCTAATTTGTTAAATAGTACCTATAGTTTTTAAATAACACTTACAAATTTTTAAGTAGCACGTATTAGAATTAAGGTAGTGTGTAGTGCTCTGTAAAGCAATGCTCTGTAACCTTTAAAATAATACATTATTCTATTTTTAAAATTCTGCAATTTTCTAACACTTAGCGGATTAAATGAATTTTATTGTCACTTTGTAGATGTCACAGCATAAGAAGGTGAAGAAGCTTGCACTTAGGATTCATAAGAAAGAAAGAGAGATCAAAATGACCTTAAGGTTTGAAAAACAAACTCACAATGAAAATCTTTTGGAAACATTAAATGAAGAGGAAAATCTCTATGACCATTACTTTAAAGTTTTATGAGCTTACAAATCCAAATTTTCTTCCTTAAATTGAGACATTTCACTTTGAAATTTTTTTGATTTAGTTCTTAATTTGAGTGAATTGAAACATTTTATGTTTTGAATTTGGTTGCCTCATTTTTTTTATTTGTGTTGACTAACTTTGTTGGAGGAGAGGATGCTAAGGATCTGGAACTATTGCCACTAGGTGAGTAATTAAAAAAGAAAGAAAAAATATAAAAAATGCACCTAGCCTTTGCTAGCATCGAATGAAGGTATTTTTCACATCCTCTTGCATTGCTTACATTGTGGCATTTCAAAATTCCAAATATAGCATTAATTAAAAGGTCTATTATTGTTTTCCAAAGGAGACATTAGGCCTATGCTCTAAAATTTTTAAGTTGATAAAAATGCCAAACATGTCAAATTTGGTGATAGAAAGAAAGACTTGGGAATGAAAAATACACTAAAATTTTAAACCTCCTTATTTTTGGAAGAGAAGTGCTAGGTATATGCTCTTCACTCTTTGAGTGAATCAAAAATCTAAAAACACTTTGAATCCCTTAGTTTAAGAGGTGGATAATTGAAAAAAGAAATTGCTATTGTGTTTGGAAGTGGAAGATAGTAGGGATATTCTCTTTACCATTTTTGTTTAATCAAATTCCCAAACCTATTGGCTCACTTCATTTCTCACTTTATGACGAACATTGTAGGAGATTAGAGGGCATGTCTCCCAAGAATTTTCTTATGAGGATGGTGAGAGGGAACGACCCAAGTGTGATACAAACATCTTAGTCATCGTAATCCAACCCACTATAATAAAAATGCATTCATCCTTAATAGGATGGGTGAAGGAATAGATTTATAATTGAACCTCCTCTAGTAGGCCTTCAGGATTGCGCAAAATTGATTTTTATGCATGTGGGAGGCCTCTATAATGGGGGATGAAACTCAAACTATTTTGAATAGAACCCTCATTACAACCTTGGTTAAAATAGCAATTCTTACCTTCAAAAGCCATTATTATGAGCAAATTTGACCATAGGTAGATTGTGTGGAATCTTTTCTTGTTTAAAACCCATGGAAACGATCAAGAATATACACTTTTTTGTAGAATTAGGGGTCAAAATCAATATTTGGTGTGTGTTTATTGTGGTTATATGTTTATTTTACAAGAGAAAAACATCCAAAAAGATCTGATCACTTTATCAAATTTTAAAATTTTTATCAAACCAGTGATAGACTGCAACTTTCACACTTATCTGACGCATCCAAACATTCTTTGATGCATACACACATTCTTATAATGCTTTGAATCCTAAAGCTATGTGCATAGACATATTAAGTAGCATGTGCAAACATTTAAGCAGTGCTTTGAAACCTCAAGTGGCACATTTGAACAGTCAAACAACACCAATCAAGAGGCAAGTAGCGCATTACTATTTTCCAGTAAGCATGTGTAATACTTTAAAGCAACATGTACTATAACTTGAAGTAGCATGTACAAACTGAGACTTTAAAATAGAGGGTACATCCCAAGGGTTGGAAAAAAATTGAGATTATAGCTAGATACCCTTATCGAAGTTCTTTCTGTTCATCATTTAAGACTCGTTACATCCCCTCAGATTAAGAAAATTAAAATTATTTTTAAAGGGATTGATCAAAGGGAAAAGCCAAGGATATTTTCTCCATGCTAATTTCATCTTTTACAAGATCCCATTATATCAATTCAACTTGGAAAGATGATGGGACCTATCTTAGGAAAGAACTTGCTTTTTCGAATGACACATTTACTTCCTCGCAACAAACAGTTGAACCTGAAAAAGAAGCACAACCAATTAAGATATCTTTCCCCTTTGGAAAAATGGATCCTCACCTTATCAATCTTGTCAATAAGTACACCACTAACAACCAAAATAGTGGAAATAATAATGTCAACAATAGTGGGGGTAATGGGGGAGGAAATGACTACAAAAATCAAGGCATTGATAACAATGGATGGAATAAGGACCCTCAAGAAGATGAGGCTACCAAGGAATGTTGGAAAATGATAAATTTTTTATGATGTGATTCACTTTTTGGTTGTCATTTATGGCAACACATCTAGCTTAATGATCAATTCCTTTAAAGTTAATTTTTGGTGACTCTAAAATCGACTAAGTACAAAAGCAGAAATATCAAGGTATTTTGAGTATCAAAGATTGAGATCGATGAGTAATGGAAAGCTAGCTTAGAAGAAGATAGTATGGGGTATGTGTGACCTCCACATAAGATTAATATTGTTTTGGTGATGTTTACAGTAAGTTAAAGAGATTTGAAGACAGACAGATAGTAGAAGAACAATGATACATAAGTGATGATTATGTAAGAGCACCGACTATGCATTTTATATTTTCTTAATTAAATGTATTTTGTATTGAGATCTGACTATGTAATATTCATATTTTAGAGCCGACTTGGTAAAGAAGAAAGATATATATGTAAGATCTTTTTTTTGATTGAAGAGAGTTGTGTGAACAAAGTTTTCGATATGATATGAGAATGGTAGAGCAGAGGATGACAGAGATCTTTGAAGAACTATGACTGGAACTATATAATCATTAGAGATTCTTGTTTTGTTTATTACTAAGAATATTTTGTAACAGAACAATATTGTAAGAGTTGTATGCTTAGTTGGCCCCTAACATGGTGTTGTATACCTTTAACAGGGTTATTATTTGTATAAAAAGGAAATATACTATGTAATATTCAACTCTTAATAGGGCTAGGTCTCCTAATAGGGACACTATACTTTAGTGCATGCTTGTGGGTATCATCCCCACCAGGGTTTTAACTTGGCCAGAGTTTCCTTGAAAACAAATAATGGTGTTATGAGTATTATGTTATTTTCTTATTTTCTTTTCATTTTTGCAAGCTTATGGATTACTAACAATTACTTGAAAAGTTTAATTAAGTGTTGTAATACTGATTTACCCCCCCTCTCAATATTACCCAATGCTAACAATTGGTATCAGAGCTTTTGGCCCTTGAAGAGAAAGTCTAACAACTTAAGGGAGATCATAATGGATTTAGATAGTTTGCAAGAAAAATTTGATGCTGCACTTGAAGACCTTGATAAAGAAAAAATAGAGAATGGAGAATTAAGATTCAACATGCGAAGAGATGAGAAATTTATAAAGAAACTTAGAGACTAGCTTGAACTTTCCAAAAGTCAGAGACAAGATCTTTTGGTTCAGGTAAAAGAAGATTCAGACAAAGACAATTTAGATTAGATGAAGCAACTTGAAGAAGAAAATGAAACCTTAAAGCTTGAGAATGAAGCCATGAATAAAGAGATTCAATTACAAAAGGATACTAAGAAGAAGATTGAAGAATCTTTGAATAGTGCAAATACTTTATAGAACAAATGAAGAATGAGGTTGACAACTACAAGAACAAGTACCTAGAATTGGAGAAATACAATCAGATCATAAAAAGTGAACTTATTGAGGCAAAGAAACACATTGAGAAAATTCACACTGGTAGTGATCTGATTGATGAATAAAGAGATAGACAGAAACCTAAAGGTGATATGACTGGTGTTGGATTCAATGAAGCTGAATATTTGAAGAAATAAGAAGAAAAATTTGATGCAAAGATTGATGCTGAAAAACCTACTATTAAAGAACCTAGAGAGAATATCAGACCCTTCAATTGTAGTGTTGGTTGTATTCCTAGTTTTGTTGGTTTGCCCTAAGTTTTGTTTCCTTCATGCCATTTTCTATCCAAAATCAAAAGGTTTGTCTCATTTTAGAAATATCATTGTGAAAATTTTGTGTTGTTAGGTCAAAATACACATGAATAGTGCAAAAATCCAAAACCCTAATCTATCTTCTAAGTGAAAATGCAAAAAAGCCCTAAAATGTCAATCGAGTTCCTAGTTTTGCATTACCTTTTTGAGAAACTTAAGTCATGTGCCTTTTTCAATAGTCACCTAGTCTCTTAATCCTAAAAGCATATTCCATTTTGTTATGAGACTTGGCAATTAACTATTGTCGGGATGTCTCAGAACGAAATAGAATATTCCTTATTTGTTATGAGACAGTGAAACCCTTCAGTTACAAAGTCTCCCAATGCAGAAACACGTCATCAGGAAACATGGAAGCAAGAAGTTAAGTCATGGTGTCATATAAAGTATCATGCAGTTAGTGAATTTTCATGAGACTTAGAAATTGCTTCAGTCACGGGATCTCTGAATCATAACACAATTAAGTGACATGTTAAAGGCTTATGTCGCGTAGTCTCCAAGTAAAAAGTTAGTTAAGAGAAAGATGCCGAGACTTCGCGACAAACCACAAGGTGATTAAAGTATATGTTGGTCGGGTAGTCTCTAGTTAAATTGCTAAGTCAGTGTTTTTTCAGGGATTTGGAGACAAACAGTTAAGATGAGACACGTGTTCACAATGAGTAGAACAAAGGTTTGTCACGTGGTCTCCCAAAAGGAAAAATTCATTTGGCAATTAAGAGACTAAAAGGTATAAAGTTATGTATTGTCGCATTGTCTCCAAATGACTTAAGGTTTTTAAAATATACTCAGTGACCTAGCGGAGCCGTCAGATGTTAAGTGTAATAAGATCAACGGTAGTTTCTAAGTCTCTATCAAATTTGTATGAGAGTAAAAAGTTCTCACGACAATGAGATAACCTTTAGTCGCATAGTCTCTGAATTAAAATCAAAGGGTAAAGGTTAGTCACGGGGTCTCATAAAGAGAAATAAGCATTTAGAGACTTAGCGATAACAGTTAAAGGATGAAAGGTAACCTTCACTCGTGGGGTCTCTGAATAAAATTTGGGTTAAGCATTTGATCTAGCGACTTGGATTCTTTCAGTTGCATGATCGCCAAAAGTTAACCATGGTTAGCCAAGTAAAGGAAATCATACAGTCGCTAGATCTCTAGAAGAATTAAAGGTTAAGAAATTTGATTAGTGACAAGGAGATAATGCATAGTCGCATACTCGCTAAATATGAAAATTGATTAAAGGCGGTAGTTGTTGACATGACAACATAGATATTCAGTGTCCAATGAGAATCTAGAGGATCAATTACTATATGAAAAGGGTAGCTGAGATGTCTAACGAAGAACCATTCATATGAAGACATGTCATCCTATTCAAATTTTATAAGGGTTTTTCTGAAGATGCACTTATATGATTTTGATTTCCTGTCACATTCATGAACTATGGCTAGGATTTCAATTAATTCCACAGCATGTTAACTTAAAAGAAAAATTGATTGTCTTTTCAATGATGAGCTAAGTACTTGGAAAAGTTACCATAAAGAGTTGATCGCAGGTTCATTTTCATTTTTCATACTTCCAAAATTACAGAGTGAAGAATTGCTAGGTCTTTTGTGTTCAGAAGGAAAAAATTGATCATTTGTAGGGTAATTTTCTGGTTGTCAAGCTTTTTTAATTGTTAACAGTACACAAAGAAGAGCAGTGAGTTCTGAGAGGAGATTTGTTTCAATATTGGTAAAAGAGAAGGTTGAAATAGAGCAAGATGAGTAAAGAAGTCAGTGTGGCTTCTTTGATGAATTCTTGAAGTTGATGCCAGGGTCCACACAAAACAAGAGGGAAAATGCAAACTTGATAGCAGATGACTTCTGTGGAATTAGAGATGCTCACTCTCTAGGATCCATAGGTTTTTCTCTATACAATTATTATAATAATAATTCTGATAAGGCCATTCCAGTTTCAAACCCTTGGACTAGTGGTATTGCTTGGTTAATTGTCCCTGATGTCTATGTAGATGTAGACTTGTTTCTAGGTCTTTCCAGCCATTATGATGCTTTTTCTAGGACAATTAAGGAAAATGATGGTACTGCCCTATTGATTTTGAATAGGAATTCATTCATGCAATCCTTTGGCCTATACAGTACCATGTCTACCAAGATAAATATTACTAGGTAGGAGGAGCGGTATAGGTTACAACCTAGTGCTGCTAGGAATCAATTGCAAAAGCATATGCTTAACCAGGTTAGGAACCATATTACTCCTATACCTAGGACTACACCCTACTGCTTTAAAGACTTACTTTTCTATATTAAGTATATTGCCTATGCTTTATTTAGAGTGTTAGGGATAGATGGAGGAGTAGAGAAAATAAACGCTGGAATTTTGATGATGGTGCTAGACTTGCAAGATGTGCATTCTAGCACCAGTTATGACTACATACAGGACATTATTGACAAATTACATGAGGGATTTATAGCTGTGCAGAAGAAGATGAAGGATCCTAAAGAAAAGGAACCTAGGTTCTTTCATTATTCTATCTTGATTGCATTTCAACTACGAGATCATGAATGTGAACAACTTGAATCCTCAGAGGATTTTCCAAGATCGACCCAATCCTATTCAATTTTG
The DNA here is from genome assembly GCA_018584345.1 of Thuja plicata. NCBI lineage: Eukaryota > Viridiplantae > Streptophyta > Pinopsida > Cupressales > Cupressaceae > Thuja > Thuja plicata. The sequence goes on from MU226899.1 coordinate 2,611,422, forward strand.
GGTTAGGATATGGAGTTATACATCCAAGGACTGTGAATTTTGTGTAATTTAAAATTGGATTGTATATCCATTAATGTAGAGCATGGGTATCAGCAAAACCAGACTCCCAGTAAAGGTGTTGCAGTTGTTGAGACCTTGTGAGTATGTGGACAAGTGGGAGGGTGACCATAACTGGGGAGACTTCTTTTTAGAATAAAATTTTACTATGATTAGGGTATATGGATGCACACATTGACCTCATGTCCTACCCTATCATGTGCCATCCAGAGTTGCTACCATGGAGTTCATCTGGCAGTTGTTGTTAACTAAAAATGAACATTTTGCACCACATAGAAAGGGGAGATTAACCCCTAGGCAATTTAAAATCTATTAGTTTACTATTGGTAAGGGTGCTATTGATTTGGTGAGCATATGGCTAGAAATTTTCAAGATGAGGGGAGCATTATATAGATACATTGACCTACAAAGATTCATTGCAGGAGCTAGGAAACTCCTGACTCCTACCATCCCCTATACAAATGTTCATGGTTTTTGTGTGGAGGAGGAAGCCACAAGGAATATCCTGGATGAGGATGAGGTGAGGACAAGAAGAGAAAGAATTCAGGAACTACTGAATCTAGAGAAGCAAATAAGGAGCAATGGATTATCATTTGGAGGGTTTTACACTGACTTTCCCTATTTTGACAAGATCAAAACCATGATTGATAATTTTTATGTACTCTATGAGCAGTTAGATAATGTTTTAGATACAAAGAAAGGAGGAAAAGAGCTTGAATATTCAGAATCTGAATATGAGAGTGATAGTGATGGGGATTATGCTCGTCCACCTCAATTTGATCAACCTCAATAGAATATTGCAGAGGCAGCACAGGTACAAGGAGAACAAGGCCACATCATTGACCTGACTGAGGTTTCTCAGTCAGATGATATAGAAGAGCCTGCCACTAAAAGGAAAAAGGTTGACCCTGGTCAGACCTCCTTTGTTAGGAAAGAGAAGAAAGGAGATAGAACAAGTGCCCTCATTCCTGGTCACAGATTGTATGATCATAATCTAAGGAAAATAATAATGAGAAAGGGGAAGAGACAATAGAAGGATGAGGAAGAAAACATAGAATTGCCTCTTAAGGCATGCATTGATGAAAGGTTATTGCATCAGCAACAATTTCTAAGTGATGACAATTTTGTCAAAACTGATGAGTTTAAATATTTTTTGAGGTGGCATAAGAATCAATAGATTAGGGAAAAATTGAAGTCAGATGAAGAGGAGATAGTTACAAATGAGGATTTGGTAGCTTTACAAGCCTATGACCCTGATAGTGAGGATGACTCTCCAGATGAAGCAAGAAAAAGGGTTTTGAACAGTGGCATTTTTCTTACTGAGGGCTAGGACTTAGCCTCAGCATTCATTATTGATCATATTAGGAAGCACCCAAACCTTAAGTTGGAAAGTGAGATTCAAATGGGCGACATGATCAAGGGATTTGGATATAGTTTAAAATCACAAATGTCCCAAGGACCGGAAGCCTCAACTAGTAAAAATTCAGGAGTGTATGGTGGGGAACCAAATGGTCTGGACTATACAGAATATTGGAGATCTTGAGAGTTCTCAGATCATGACTCAATAGGCACACTTGAATGAAGACAAGACAAAACAATTGTCTGAGAAGTGTTGCATTTTGATTGAGGAAACCAGTGCCTTAGCAAAGGATAGGGAGTTGTGTCACATAAAGATATATCAATAGAATCTAGTCATTGCTGAGATGAAAAAGCAACTACAAGAGAAACCTGAGGTAGTTTATGTGCCTTCAGAACAACATTTATAGATAGAGGAGAAAGCAGAATCAGAGGAAGTAGCTGAGATAGAAGATATGGGAAAAAAGAAAAATGAGATAGCCCTAAATGCATTAAGATGCATTCTTTAGCATAGGATTAATATACTCAAGGACAAAAAAAAATTCATCCTAAATGCTTACAATAAATTTCCCACCTTGCATACAAAAGTGACAGGGTACATCACCATTTTGAACCCTTATTTTTTTAATTGGTCTCCCAAGGTCCAATTATTTGAAAAACTTGCCTCCTTGTAGCCACTTAGGTCAGATTTACCTAAGACTGTGATAGAGGTGGAGGATGATATTAAAAAGGTTAATATATCCTTATCTTTCTTTAAATGTAAGCTAAATCAGATAGAGGCTAAGTTAAGACTATTTTCTCTGGAGTTTAATAGATTTGTTCCTCCATTGAAAGGAGAAGATGATCAAGTTAAGGCTTTGGAGGCTTGGAGGAGTGAATTTGATAGCAGAATGCCAAGCAATGAGGCATTTATTTTAGGATCTAATTTAGATTTGGAAGGTTTTAATAAGATTTTGGATGAAGCCTTCAAGGCAGAAACTGACATGAACAAGTTCTTAATGGATGTTAAAACCATCAAAGATTTCAGGTGGGAAAGACAAAAGGTACAACTATAGAGAAAAAAGAGCTTTAAATGGGCTACAAAAGATGAAGTGATAGTTTGTAAGGCATTTTATCTAAGTTGCATGTAGGTTGTAAGGTAGATTACAATATTTTTTTTTGTTTTTCTGTGGATTTTCATTTATTGATTCTATAAGCCCAAGGATAGGCACTGGTCTAGGAATTGGTTTGGTAATATATCATCATCCAAATATTCAATATCATTTAAACCAATTACCTTCAAAATATTTGTGTAAAATCAATTGTACTCATATGAGATTATAGTTGAAGTTTGTTGATTTCTTAAAGAGTAAATCAATAGGTTATTCCTCCTAGATTCATAAGAATTATAAAAGGAAACAAGGATGAAATCCCCTATTATGTTGTTGTCTGCTATCACTAAGATATTGATTTGGATATATACATGTCCATATAAAAATAGAGCATTTTTATATACATGTCCATATAAAAATAGAGCATTCAACACATAAGTAAAATCCACTCTAAAGATACTGTCAAATTAGTAATCAGTAATAGGTAAGACCTGCTTGAGTCAATGGATCTCAAAAAAGAAGGATGTGTTAATAGGTATCCCCATTGTTATCAAAATACCTCATCAATTAGTGTGTTTCTCTTGTTTGAGTCATAGTATCAAAAGGTATTGGGAGTCATAGAGTTATTTAAATATTCAAGCATCTTTAAAGGCCCTTCAAGAAAAAGCACTAACAAATTGGCAACTCTACTATGGATTAGAGATTATAAAGTTTGGTTAAAGAAATTTTAGAGTATCTCTAGTCCAAGTAGTTAGAAATGTTTGGTGTTTTAAAGTTTAAGATTTTTACAAATCATACTGGTTGTTTTTGTCAAATTGTCTCTTAAGTATTCATTCATTCCAAGTTATTGGGTAGCGACTCTAAAAGAAATCTCTGAGATTAGTACAAATTTAGTAAATATCTCTTAGAATGAATACTAGGTCAAGGATGAGAAATGATCCTGAGAAGGTTTTATATGGTGGAATCCCATCATCCTCAAGGATGGAAATGTCTTGGAGAAAAAAGAGAAACCAAGTTAGTATGGATGAAACCCCTCCAAGAAGTAAAGAGGGTAATGTTAGGAGAGACATGAATAGAAATCAACATTCTCATGATGGAAATACTTCAAAGTATGAAGAAGCTACTGAAAGAGTATTAGAAACACCTACAGTCACTTCTACTTCAAATGAGAGAGAAGAGACTAGTAAATCTAGTTCAGATTTTGAAGATGCTCCCTCTGATATGCTAGCAAATGAAGAGAAGTTCATCATGAAACAACTTTCCCTAGTTCAACAAATGAAAAGGGAGAGAGAAATGAAAAAGAAAAAACATGAGCATAAGGATGTTGATAAGAGAAAAAGAAGATCTTCAAGACATCAAAATATGAAAGATACAGACAGGTCTCAAAAAGACCAAGAAATACCACTCACTCATAAGGCTTCTACTTCATAAAAGGATAAAGGTAAGAAAAAGATAAGTGAATACAGAAATCAAGAACCTAAGTTTCAGAAGCCTTTAACTGACCAAATGTCCAAGTTAGACATTGACTTGGAGAAATTGAGAATGGAAAAAGAAACCATGGAAAAAATGTTAGAAAAGGCACAAATGGAAGCTGCAATAGTTGAAATGAAGAAAAAGATAGATTTTTTGTAGTCTTCAAAATATTCTCATGCTGGGCCAGAAAATATTACTACTCCTAAAGCAAAGGCCACTGCTTTCAAGGAAAATGATAGTTTTCAAAGGAATCCATTGCATACTGAAAGGTATAAACAATTTAATTTTGTTGGTATCCCTAGATATCCTAATTCTTTCCCTAAAGATGTGGGTGATATAGGAGAAAAGCTCCCAAAGTTTGTAGGTAACAATGTTATTTCTTGTGAAACACATTTAAGAAAGTTCATTGATTTTGTTGATGATTTAAATATCACTCATGAGGATGTGTTAATGAAATTATTTGTTCAGTCTTTAGTGGAAGATGCAAGAGAATGATTTAGGAGCCTTTCTAATGGATTTTTTGTTTCTATGGATGAGTTGATTGAATTATTTAAGGATCAGTATGGAGATAAAACAAATAAAGGCTTTTTGTTGAATGAGTTCAATAATATCAAAAAGAATTACAATGAAGTCACAAAGTTTAATACAAGGTTTCAAAGAGCTATGCACAAGATAATCCTCAAAATAGAATGCAGAACCATCCTTATCGAACTCAGTTCAAGGATGGGAAGCCTATTATTTTACCTAGAAAAGAAAAGACAGATAAAAAAACTCCAGACCCTCTATATAAAAATACTATCCATTTTTGCAATGATGATCCTTGGTGTGAGGCTTTTGAAGCCCCTCATAACCTTGACTTTTGTATTATTTCCTTAGATTTGAGAGTAAGTGAAGAACAAGGAAATGATGAGGGTGAATAGTGTGATCATAATATGAAAAATACTTACTCATGCCATGATATAGATTCAGATAGTGAAAATGAAAATCGTGATTCTTGTATTTCACAAAGAAGGGTAGAAACTCATCATCAATAGATCTTATCTGATAGTGAAATTGAGGGAACTGATGATCATATAAGATGTTATGCTCAAGAAAATCAGGATGTTCCACTTATTAGAAAAGCTTCAGATGAAGAGAAAGCTAGGATTATTGTAGATTTAGTAAATAAGGCTAGAAGCAACTACCATTTGAGGAATAGGGTAGTGGGTGGTACTGGCAGTCAAGCATCTGGTGTCTTTATAAAAAAAAATAAGATAGAAACCAATTATATGCAAATAAAGGAAGGACCTGGTGAAAATATAAATAAACATAAGGTCAAAGTCATTACAAAAGCCATTGAACCAAATGTCATACAAGAAGGAGAATTGAAAAGGAAAGAAACAAGTACTCCTGTTCAAAAGATAGAGAATAAAAAATTAAAAGAACTAGCTCTGAATGAACATAATGAGGAAAATGATATCACTATTGATACATCAAAATATTTATATGTGAAATATACTCCAGTAGACAAGGGTCAATGTTTTTCCCAAATGACAGTTAAGGTACCATTTCTAGAGATGATGAGAATCAGAGAACATAAGGTAAAGGTAATGTCATTGTTAAACAGTGTGCCCATAATAAAGGCTCAAAGTCCTAAGAATAATGGAAAGAAACCAATTACCAAAGGGAAGGAAGTTGAGGTGTTAAAATTTGAGATTCATTAAATTTTCTTGACTACAACTTCTTCCCCAAAGGTTGTTGACCCATTTTTTATTTCATTGATAATTAATTGAAAGATGCTAAAAAATTGCATGATTGATTCAGGAGCATCTAATACTATTATGCTAGTGTAAATCATGAGGTCAATGGCATTACAGGTTGATACTCCTCATGGGAGATGTCAAGCTATTGACTCTAGAGAGGTCCCTGTGATTGGTACCATTGAGGCTATGCCTTACAAATTAGCGGTCTTCCCTAATGTAGTAATGACTATGAATGTTTTGGTGGTTGACATACCACCACATTATGGCATGTTTCTATCAAGAAAGTGGAGTGCTTCAATGGGAGGTAGTATACAAAGTGATTTATCATATGATACTTTTAACATTTCTAGAGAAAATGTTAAGGTATTAAGGGAGAGTAGAACTCCTCACATGAAAGAAATATTTGAAGACACTAACATTAATTGTTGCACTAACATGGATATGGAGAATTTCAGGATGCAAAAAAGTGAACTTTATTGTCAGCATGAAGAGGTTGACCCTATGAATAGAGAGTTAATTATGCAAGGAGATGGATTGTGGAAAATGTACTTTGACGAGGCTTTCTCAAAAGAAGGATCAGGGGCAGGTGTATTGTTGATATCCCCATCAGGTACAGCTTTTAAGTATTCATTTCTATTAGCCTTCCAATGTACAAACAATACTGTAGAATATGAGGCTTTGTTTTTCTAACGTGAAATTACTATCAAACATGGTATAAAGCATTTAAAGGTTTATGGTGATTCTAAGTTGGTAGTAGCTCAAGTTAGATCCAAATATGTAGTAAAGAATGATAGGTTGAAAATGTATAAGTATGCTATTTGGGATCAAATTGAAATGTTTGATGCCTTTGATATAATTTAGTTATAAAGTGTTAGAATAGTCTCAAAGGATAACTAAGAGGGGGGGGTGCATCAGTTATCAGTAAGTTTACTTCTTTAAATTTAGAATACAACAATGTAAATGCTTAATCAGATAACACAGTACACAACACACAATTTTATTACGGGGAAACCAAATGGTAAAAACCTCGGTGGGAATTAGCACCCACAATGAACTATACTTGTTTATAGTAATCCTTGTTAGAAGATATCTCAACCCTGTTAGGAGTTGTACTTTACAATACAATAAGTATAGTGACCTGGTTAAGGGTCGGACCCTATTAGGAGTCTTTTACAAATAATCCTTTTAGGGGTGGTGGACTCACTGTACAAAATCTCACTACTTGATGGTGAAGGCTACAACCTTCTGTATAACAGTTATGCACTATATCTGATGATGAACTGTAGAGTAGACCTACTATCTTGATCAGTTCCAATCTATTCCAATATTTCACTTCTTCTTCACATAGACTCTTGTTGAATGAACCAACTCTGATAATCTTCTCTATACATGTTTCTTATCTTTTCGTATCATTCACCCTTAGCATATCACCTTTGACTTGCTATAAGTATCTTCCTCAAAGTATGAGATCATGGGACCTATAAGACAACTCTTCATAACATCCTTTTTAGCTCTACTAAGCATGCAAGCATTATTACAACCGTACAAGTATAAACCAAATAGATGCGACGCTTCACTAAGTCAGCCTCACCAATTTAACTCTAACTTTGCAATCTTCTTGAAACACATTTGACACCTTTAGATTAATATCATCAACTCATAACTAATCATGAATATACATATGCATATATAGAAGATAGGGGCAAGTCAAGAAACATGTGATATACGTCGGCCCTAAATAGTTACACTTCCAGAACTGTAATTGCCAATAACAGAATTACATAACTTTACTAAAACATCATATCTGGGTCTACGTGTATGAACATAACATAATAAAAATGTCAACAACATGTATCTATCCACACAATTCTTCATATCATCATTCTAATAAGTACATATAGAATTACTATTGTGTATTATATGTTGTCATCAATGAAAAACATACAATCAATCAACTACTCAAAATCAAATCTCCAACAATCTCCCCCTTTGAAATTGATGGCAACATATGATATCAAAAACATCCTCTGTTCATGGTGTCATCTTTATTTTACAATCTTCTCAATATCCTCATCAAAGATTTCTCTAAACTATTGCAGTTCCTCTGTCTATGTTTTTGTTCCATGTATATATGCCACTAGAGTATATTCTCCCCCTTAGTACATACTCCCCCTTACTATATACTCCCCCTTTGACATCAATGGCAAAGGGCGCCATAGATCTTTAGGTATAGGTACTACTCTAGAAGTAGAGTAGTCAACCATTCATCAGTCACTTAATGACTGATGTCTTTGCTACTTCTTCTAAATAGATTTAGGAGAGGGAATTACTCCCAGCTTCTCCCTGAGATACTCAAAAGTATCCTTTGATAAGGACTTTGTGAAAATATCTGCCAACTATTCTTCGATGTTCACATAGTCCAATTTAAATTCTTTGTCTACAACCTTTTCTCTTAAGAAATGGTACTTGATCTCTATGTGTTTTGTCTTTGCGTGCATCACAGGGTTCTTAGACATGTTGATAGTGCTAGTATTATCACAATGAATAACAGTAGGATAATCAACCTAAATGCCAAAGTCTTTAACCATCTGCTTGATCCAAACCATGGTTGAACAATTTAGTGCTGCTACAACATATTTAACTTCTATTGTTGACTGAGAAATATAGTTTTGCTTCTTGCTTATCCAAGAAACCAACCTATTTCCAAGGAATACTACTCCTCCTGAAGTGCTCTTCCTATCATTAATACAACCTACCCAATCTACATCTGTATACACATGAAGCTTTACTTTCTTTGATTTAGGATACCATAAACCATAGTCTATATTTCCCTTTAGATATCTGAATATCATTTTGATTGCCATTAGGTGACTCTACTTGGGTTCAGTTGAAAATCATCCAACAATGCCAACTACATTAGATATGTCAGGTCTAGATTGAGTTAGATAAATGAGTTTACCAATCATAGATCTGTACAATGTTTTATTAACTATTGTGGAATCATCATCCTTTGAAAGCTTGCTTCATGTTATCATGGGAGTGCATACTGGCTTATAGTCCTCCATCTAGAAGGTCTTCAATATTTTCTTCACATATTTTGACTGATTAATGAATATACCTTTATCTGTTTGTTTTACATTCAGTCCCAAAAAGTATATTATAGGACCAATCATACTCATTTTGAATTCATTCTGCATTTATTTGCAAATGTTGTACTAAGCTTGTCATTACCTCAAAGATAATGTCATCAACAAAAATATGGCAACTAATAGTAATCCATTAGGTGTCTCCCTTGTGAATAGGTTATAATTTGCTTCTCCTTACTTGAATCTAATCTTGCTAAGATAACCATCAAGTCTCTCATACCAAGCTCTTGGGGTCTGTTTAAGACCATAAAGTTCTTTCTTCAATTTGCATACCATGTCTAGTTCATCTGAAAGACTAAATCCTCCAGGTTGTTCAATGTAGACTTCTTCATTCAAATCACCATTCATAAAAACTGATTTTACATCCATTTGATAAACTTTAAAGTCTTTGAATGTTGCATATGCCAAAAATAATTTAATGGCTTCTAGTCTACTCAGAGGGGCAAATTTATCAGTGTAGTCTATTCCTTCTCTCTACGCATATCCCTTGCATACCAATCTTTCTTTGTTTCTTACTACTGTACCATCTTCATTCATCTTGTTTTTGAATACCAACTTTGTTCCAATCACATTTTTGTCACTGGGTCTAGGGACCAATTCCCATGTATCATTTTAAATTATCTGATCTAATTCTTCTTTCATTGCATTCTTCCAATCAGAATCATTACAAGCATCTTCAACACTTAAAGGTTCAATCTTTGAAAGTAAACATACCTCTTCATCCATTGCTAGACCTTTTTCTTTAGATCAGGTCAAAACACTGCTGCTCTAATCTCCAATGATGTCATCTTTAGAGTGGTATCTAGATGTGAATTTTGGAACCTTAGGTATGTCTTCTTCTTCTGTAATCTGTGATTCTTCTCTACTTGATTCAAGTTCATTGCATGAGACATCAATGCAATCAAACATTTATTTAATAATAGTACCTTTGTTGCTAGGTATGGGTCCATCTTCAATCATAGGTGCATATTCATAGTATCTCTCTTAAACCATAAACATTTCATCAATCTTAACATGTGTTCTTTCAATTATCTTCTTTAATCTCAAATTGAAACATCTATATGCTTTTCTTTTAGTAGAATAATGAAGGAAAATACCTTCATCACTTCTGGCATCAAACTTACCAACACCATCATCTCTCTTGATGTAGCACTTGCTGCCAAAGATTTTGAAATACTTTACTGTAGGTACATTGCCAAACCAAAGTTCATAGGATGTCTTATATGTGTCTGGCCTCAATTGGGTTCTGTTGATAGTATATACTACTGTGTTCACTGCATCTCTCTAATAGGTGTGTACAACATTTCCTTCAATCATCATAGTGTGCATTGTATCAAGTATGATCCTGTTCCTCCTTTCAGCAATCCCATTCTATTGAGGGGTTCTAGGTGCACTCAACTGTCTTTTAATACCATGTTCTTCACAATAATCATAAAACTGATCAGAGGTGAACTCTCCTCCTCTATCTGATCTCAAACATTTCAGTTTCAATCCAGACTCATTCTCAACTTTAGCTTTGAATATTTTGAACTTCTCAAAGGCTTCAGACTTCTCCTTTAAGAACACAACCCACATCATCCTAGAAAAATCATCAAAAAAATAATTAAATACCTTTCTCCGTAATATGATCTTGTTTGAGTAGGACCACATAAGTTTGTATGCACTAGGTCCAATTTGTTCTCAGCTGAGTTATGCTTGCTTCTGAAAGAACTCCTTACATGCTTACCCATAACACATTCCCTGCATACTATGTCAACTGGTCTTGCAATACTTGGTAGGTGTCTAACTGCCTTGACATTACTAATCTTTACTATGTTATCAAAATTGATATGACATAGTCGCTTGTGCCATAGCCAACTATCATCTACCTTTTCAACAAAACAACTTACATCAGAATTGAGCTGAAAAATGTTACCTTTAGTTTTAGAGCCTGATGCAATCATGTCTTCATCCTTTTTTTTAATGATGCACTCATTTTCTTTGAACTCCAAATGATAACCCTTGTCAAGTAGCTGTCCAACACTCAACAAGTTAAGATGTAATCCATCAACATATAGACCATCATCTGTCTTGTTCTTTCCATCCAAAGTGATACAACCTCTGCCTATGATAGGTTTAGGAGTGTTGTCTCCAAATCTAACCATACCACCTTTGTATTTGTCTAACTGAAAAAATCTATCTTTGTCACCTGTCATATGATGGGAGCATCCACTGTCAATGATCCAATCAATTCTGATGTCTGCTTTGTGAATTAGGGCTAGCTCTTGTTCTTCCTTTTCATCTTCGATGTCCATTTCCTCAAGCAACCTTTCCATGTCTCTAAGGGCAACAAATCCAATTTCATATTCTCCTAAATCTTCATCATTTACACCTTCTTCAGCATGATAACATTCCTTCTTATATTTGGGTTTGTAATCAGATCTGAACTTCTTGACTCTTGTGGGAAACTTAGATGCAAAGTGACCAATCTTGTTACATGAAACACATTTGAATAGAAGCTATCCTTCATATTTTCCTTTACCTTTATTTTCTCTTCTAGCAATCATAGCAATGATTTCTTCTAGTTCTTCATCAACTTCTTCTTTCTCATTATGACTGGAAATGTGTAAGGATTTCTTACCCTGGACTGAGGCTTTGAAAGCTATTTCACTTTTAGTTTCAGGCTTCAATCTTGATATCTCAAATGCAGAGATTTTGCTGATCAAGGTCTCTCTCTTGAAGTCTTGTGAGAATTGCATGGTTTCCTCTAGAATATAGATCTTTTTTTCATAGTCTGATGTCAAAGTAGTTAGCAACTTGTCCACTATATCTTCTTCTGATATTTCTCCACCATTGTTTCTGATTCTAGAGACTGCTTCATTTATCCTTTGATTGTAAGCTCTAATTTTCTCTTCAGGTAACATCTCAAGACTGTTGTATTTAATTTTCCATGTCTTCCTACATGCATTATTTTCTTGAATATCTCCTTCAAACATATCTTCTAAATACTTCCATATGGTATATGCTCTGTCAATTTTCTTGATCTCAGAAAATTCACTGTCAGATAAGGCACTGATTAGGGCTTCTTTAGCAATTGCATTATGTGTAAATATATCCTTTTGTCTGTTAGTAGCATCATTATTTGCAAGGTCTTTCAGAGATGGAATTACAACCTCTTGTGTAGCAATTTCAAAGATCTCAAAGCCAACACACTGTAGATGTGTTATCATTTTGTTTTTCTAATCCATATAATTTTCTCCATCGAACTTAGGGCTTTCTTTTCTGAAGTAATAAATCTGATCTACCTTAAGGTGTTAGGCTTCTTCTCAAAGGAACTTGGCTCTGATACCAATTGTTAGAATAGTCTCAAAGGATAACTGAGAGGGGGGGTGTGAATCAGTTATTAGTAACTTTACTTCTTTAACTTTAGAATACAAAAAAGTAAATGCTTAATCAGATAACACAGTACATAACACACAATTTGATTATGGGGAAACCAAATGGTAAAAACCCCAGCCAGAATTAGCACCCACAATGAACTATACTTGTTTATAATAATCACTATTAGAAGATATCTCAACCTTGTTAGGAGTTGTACTTTACAATGCAATAAGTATGGTGACTTGGTTAAGGGTTAGACCATGTTAGGAGTCTTTTACAAATAACCCTATTAGGGGTGGTGGACTCACTATCCAAAAGCTCACTACTTGATAGTGAAGGATACAACCTTCTGTTTAACAAATACACATTATATCTGATGATGAGCTATAGAGTAGACCTACCCTCTTGATCAGTTCCAGTGTATTCCAATCTTTCACTTCTTCTTCACATAGACTCTTGATGAATGAACCAACTCTGATAATCTTCTCTGTACATCTTTCTTATCTTTTTGTATCATTCACCCTTAGCGTGTCACCTTTGACTTGTTATAAGTATCTTCCTCAAAGTATGAGATCATGGGACCTGTAAGAAAACTTTTCATAACATCCTTGTCGGCTCTACTAAGCATGCAAGCATTATTACATCTGTGCAAGTATAAACCGAATAGACGCAACGCTTCACTAAGTTGGCCTCACCAATTTAACTAACTTTGCAATCTTCTTGAAACATGTTTGGTGCCTTTCAATTAATATCATCAACTCATAAATAATCATGAATATACACATGCATATATAGAAGATAGGTGCAACTCAAGAAACACGTGATATATGTCGGCCCTATACAGTTACACTTCTAGAACTGTAATTGCCAATAACAAAATTATATAACTTTACTGAAACATCATATCTCGGTCTACGTGTATGAACATAACATAATAAACATGTCAACAACATGTATCTATCCATAGAAGTCTTCATATCATCATTTTGATAAGTACATACAGAATTACTACTATGTATTATATGTTGTCATCAATCACAAACATACAATCAATCAACTTCTCAGAATCAAATCTCCAATAGAAAGGTCAAAGAATATAATGGCTAATTTTTTAGCAAATGTTGCTTTGAAAAATGATGATTTGACCTTGCATGGGGTGTCAATACTAGAAGTCAAAACAAGACCAGTTAGTCTGGACAACATATACAACTGGCAGGTTTTCCAAGATGATCAAGATATTCTGAGGTTCATGCATTGTCTAGACCATTATGAGAACCAGAGCATAGCTTGTAGTACTTTACTAGAAAATGATGATGGAAAAGACTATATTTTAGGAAATGAGGTTGTCCAATTAAGTTCTAATCATATTCCTAGGGGTTTGGTTGAGCTTGAAGCATTGTTTAGTAGTCAACAAAATGATTCATCAAAGTTAATCAATGCCAAGGTTGAGGATTTAGAAGAAATAAATTTAGGATCTGAAAATAGTCCTCAAATAGTTTATATTGGAAAGGGTTTGGACTCTCATATAAGAATAAATTTGATCAAATTGTTGAGAAAATATAAACATGTCTTTGCTTGGTCATATCAGGACTTGAAAGCATATAGAGAGGACCTTTTTCAACATGAAATCCCATCGAAATTAGATGTAAAACCATTTAGGAAAAAATAGAGGCCTATTAACCCCTTGTTGGCTCCTAAAATGCAACAAGAATTGATGAAACTAAAAGATGCTGGGATAATCTAGCCAATCAGACATTCAACTTGGGTATCAAATTTAGTACCAATCAGAAAGAAAAATGGTGATATTAGACTGTGTGTGGATTTCAGAAATCTAAATATTGCTTCATTAAAAGATAACTATTCTCTGCCTAATATCAAAACAATGTTGCACAAGGTGACTGGTTGTGAGTTGTTGTCTATGATGGATGGTTTCTCAGCTTACAACTAGGTCCTAGTTAAAGAAGCAGAACAATATAAAACTACATTTACCACTCCATGGGGAACCTATGTTTATATTAGAATGCCATTTGGACTAACAAATGCAGGGGCAAGTTTTCAAAGGGACATGGATGTTGCTTCCAAAGAATTAATTGATTTATTCATGGTCATTTATCAGGATGATTTGACTGCATATTCTAAAAAAGTAGTGGATCACTGTGATCACTTGGGTAAGATTTTCAATAAGGCATTGGAATATGGTGTGTCACTAAATCCCAAGAAATGTCAATTTGCAATAAAAGAGGGAAAGTTTCTTGGATACATAGTGTCTAGGGAAGGGGTAGGAATAGACCCTGAGAGAGTGGAGGCAATTCAAAGGGTGATTGCTCCAAGGAACTTAAAAGGGGTACAATATTTCTTAGGAAAGATCAACTTTGTCAGAAGGTTCATACAAAATTTTGCAGAGATTGTTAAGCCCATTGTAAAATTGTTGAAGAAAGATGCTAAATTTATTTGGAATGAAGAAGCCCAATAGGAATTTGAGAAAATAAAAAAGGCAGTACAAGAAGCTCCAATTTTGAAATCCCCAGATTATACTAAGCTTTTCTCTTTGTTTTCTTTTGCATCTTTTCATACAATTGTTGCTATTTTGCTACAAAAAGATGAACAAGGATTTGAACATCCAATAGCTTTTTACAGTAAATCCTTGCAAGCTGCAGAGCTTAATTATGAAATAATGGAAAAGCAGGCTTATGCATTGGTAAAAGCTATGAAATATTTTAGGTCATACTTGGTTTGTGCTAAGATACAAGCTTATGTTCCTCATTCAGCAGCAAAAGATATCCTTACACAGTCAGAGGTAACTGGTAAGAGGTGTAAATGGATCACCAGAATTCAAGAATTTAACCTTGAGATCCATATTACAAAATTGATAAGAGGACAAGGTTTGGAAAATCTCATGACAAAAGAAAACTTGGATCTAGTATAGATAAATAAGATAGAATTGCATGATCAAACTATTACAAGCATAGAAAGGAAACCATTCTATACTGATATTGTATTCTTTCTCAAAAATGCTAAATGTCCTAACCATTTGTCAGCAAATCAGAAAAGAAGTCTGAGATTACAAACTCAAAGATACACTTTGATCTAGGTGACTTGTTTTGGAAAGATAAGAATTGTGTACTATTGTTATGCCTTGACAAATACCAAGTTGAGAAATTTTTGAGTGAAATGCATGAAGGAGAATGTGGGGGTCATTTTTCTGCTAATACTACTACCCACAAGATTTTAAGGGCTAGGTATTATTGGTATACTTTATTCCAAGATACTTATGAACATGTCAGGAAGTGTGAACCTTTTCAAAGTTTCTCCAATAAACTAAAATTTCCAGGTGCTCTATTGCTAAACCCAGTAAGTACTGAAGCTCCTTTTACTATGTGGGTAATTGATTTTATTGGTGAATTTAAAGAAAAATCTAGTGGAGGACACAGTTGGATATTAGTTTCCATATGTTATTTTAGCAAGTGGATTGAAGCCATCTCTACAAAGAAAGAAACAAGCAGGGTAGTTACTGAATTTCTCATGGAGAATATTATAACCAGATTCAGTGTACCTTCTAAGTTTGTAATGGACAATGCCATTAGTTTTAGATCAGAAGAAATGACAAGTTTCTATGAAAAATATGGGATTACAATATCATATTCATCCCCATATCATCCATAGGCTAATGGACAAGTTGAGTCCAGTAATAAGAGTATATTAAATATACTAAAAAGGACTCTAGAAAAGAATAAAAGAACATGGCATACTAAGTTGAAATTATCACTTTGGGCTGACA
The DNA here is from genome assembly GCA_018584345.1 of Thuja plicata. Taxonomy (NCBI): domain Eukaryota; kingdom Viridiplantae; phylum Streptophyta; class Pinopsida; order Cupressales; family Cupressaceae; genus Thuja; species Thuja plicata. The sequence goes on from MU226899.1 coordinate 2,627,425, forward strand.
GAGTAATAGTTAAAAAAGAAACTGGTAAGTCTCCATTTGAGATGGTGTATGGTTTATAGGCAAGATTTCCCATCAACAATTTATTGCCAATATATCAGTTTTTACAAGAACGTTTAGATGTTTCTGATAATATGCAGAATAGAATGATTCAGTTGATAGAATTGGATGAAGCAAGGAAAAATAGTCAAAAGGAAAACATAAAGTTGTAGTAGAAGATGAAATACCTTTTTGATAAGAGGGTTACTGAGAGAAAATTGCAATCGGGTGACCTAGTTCTCCAGTGGAATGCAAGAGCAAAAGATAAAGGAAAACACAAGAAATTTGAGTCTTTGTGGTTAGGACAATTTATTATCTCAGAAAATTTTGGAAAAGACTCTTACTTATTAAAGAACATGGAGGGAGAAGATTTTGAGTTGCCTATGCATGGGCAATTCTTGAAGCCATTCTTTAACTGAGAGTCACAGTGATGCACAAGTAAGTATGTATCATATTGTGAATACTTTCCCTTTGTGTATGTAAATGTTGTAGATAGTTTTCCTTCTATTTTAGGTTAGTTGGCATCCTCTTCATTTTTTGAAAGGTCTACAACCATAGATTCTATGGTTCTTTTCCATAAACTATGTTTGGTCAATCCTCAGGTAGAGCCATTGTTGGTTGTATTCCTGGTTTTGTTGGTTTTCCCTAAGTTTTGTTTTCTTCATGCCATTTTCTATCCAAAATCAAAAGGTTTGTCTCATTTTTGAAATACCCCTATGAAAATTTTGTGTTGTTAGGTCAAAATCCACATGAATAGTGCAAAAACCCAAATCCCTAAGCTATCTTCTAAGTCAAAATGTCAAAAAAGCCCTAAATTGTCAATCGAGTTTCTAATTTTGCATTACCTTTTTGAGAAACTTAAGTCATGTGCCTTTTTCAATAGTCACCTAGTCTCTTAATCCTAAAAGCATATTCAATTTTGTTATGAGACTTGGTGATTAACTATTGTCGAGATGTCTCAAAAAGAAACAAAATATTCCTTATTTGTTGTGAGACTTAGTGAAACCCTTCAGTTGTGAAGACTCCCAATGTAGAAACACGTCATCAGAAAACATGGAAGTAAGTAGTTAAGTTGTGGTGTCATGAAAAGTATCATGCAATTAGTGAATTTTCATGAGACTTAGTGATTGCTTCAGTCGTGGGGTCTCCAAATCAGAACACAGTTAAGTGACATTTTAAAGGCTTATGTCACATAGTCTCCAAGTAAAAAGTCAATTAGGAGAAAGATGTCGAGACTTCGTAACAAACCACAAGGTGATTAAAGTATATGTTGGTCGAGTCATCGCTAGTTAAAAATGCTAAGTCAATGTTTTTTCAGTGATTTGGAGACAAACAGTTAGGATGAGACACGTGTCCACAATGAGTAGAATAAAGGTTTGTCGTGTGGTCTCCCAAAAGGAAAAAGTCATTTGGCGATGAAGAGACTAAAAGGTATAAAGTTATGTATTGTCACGCAGTCTCCAAATGATTTAAGGTTTTTAAAATATACTTAGCACCTTAGCGGATCCATCATATTTTAAGTGTAATAAGATCAACGGTAGTCGCTAAGTCTCTATCAAATTTGCATGAGAGTAAAAAGTGCTTGCAACAATGAGATAACCTCTAGTCGCATAGTCTCTGAATTAAAATCAAAGGGTAAAGGTTAGTCATTGGATCTCATAAAGAGAAATAAGAATTTAGAGACTTAGCGATAACAGTTAAAGGATGAAAGGTAACCTTCAGTCGCAGGGTCTCCGAATAAACTTTGGGTTAAGCATTTGATCTGGCGACTTGGATTCTTTCAGTCGCATGATTGCTAGAAGTTAACCATGGTTACCCAAGTAAAGGAAATCATACAGTCACTAGATCTCCAGAAGAATTAAAGGTTAAGAAATTTGATCAGTGACAAGGAGATACTGCACAGTCGCATAGTTGCTAAATATGAAAAATGATAAAAGGTGACAGTTGCTGACATGACAACATAGATATTCAACGTCCAATGAGAATCCAAAGAATTAATTACTATATGAAAAGCGTAGATGAGATTTCTGACAAAGAACCAATCATATGAAGACATGTCATCCTGTTCAAATTTTATAAGATTTTTTCTGAAGACGCACTTATATGATTTTGATTTCCTGTCACATTCATGAACTACAGTTAGGATTTCAATTAATTCCACAGCATGTTAACTTGAAAGAAAAATTGATTGTCTTTTCAATGATGAGCTAAGTACTTGGAAAAGTTACCATAAAGATTTGATCATAGGTTCATTTTCATTTTTCATACTTCCAGAATTACAGAGTGAAGAATTGCTAGGTCTTTTGTGTTCAAAAGGCAAAAATTGATCATTTGTAGAATAATTCGCTGGTTGTCAAGCTTTTTTAGTTGTTAGTAGTACACAAAGAAGAGTAGTGAGTTCTAAGAGGAGATTTGTTTCAATATTGGTAAAAGAGAAGGTTGAAATAGAGCAAGATAAGTAAAGCAGTCAGTGTGGCTTCTACCAACAGAAGGAGTGATGAAGTAGACGATGATGCTAAAGGGAAGAGAAATTTCTCTAATGAATTCTTGAAGTTGTTGCCAGGGTCCACAAAGAACAAGAGGGAAAATGCAAACTTGCTAGTAGATAAATACAGTGAAATTAGAGATTCTCACACTCCAGGATCCATAGGTTTTTCTCTATACAATTATTTTTATAATAATTCTGATAAGGTCATTCCAGTGTCAAATCCTTGGACTAGTGGTCTTGCTAGGTTAATTGTCCCTAATGTCTATGTAGATGTAGACTTATTTGTAGGTCTTTCCAGCCATTATGATGCTTTGTCTAGGACAATTAAGAAAAATTATAGTACTTCCCTATTGATTTTGAATAGTAATTCATTCATGCAAGGCTTTGGCCTATATAGTACCATGTCTACCAAGATAAATATTACTAGGTAGGAGGAGAAGTATAGGTTACAACCTGGTGCTGCTAGGAATCAATTGCAAAAGCATATACTTAAGGAGGTTAGGAACCATATTACTCCTATACCTGGGACTGCACCCTACTACTTTAAAGACTTACATTTCTATATTAAGTATATTGCCTATGCTTTATGTAGAGTGTTAGGGATAGATGGAGGAGAAGAGAAAATAAAAGCTAGAATTTTGATGATGGTGCTAGACTTTCAAGATGTGCATTCTAGCACCAGTTATGACAACATACAGTACATTATTGACAGAATGCATGAGGGATTTATAGCTATGCAAAAGAAGATGAAGGATCCTAAAGGAAAGGAACCTAGGTTCTTTCATATTTTATCCTGATGCATTTGTTATTGCATTTCAACTATGGGATCATGAATGTGAACAACTTTAATCCTTAGAGGATTTTCCAGGATTGACCCAATCCTATTCAATTTTGGGTTAGGATATAGAATTATACATCCAAGGACTATGAATTTTATGGATTTGAAAATTGGATTGTATATCCATTAATGCAGAGAATGGTTATCAGTAAAACTAGACTCCCAGTAAAGGTGCTGTAGTTGTTGAGACCTTATGAGTATGTGGACAAGAGGGAGGGTCACCATAACTGGGGAGACTTCTTTTTAGAAGAAAATTTTACTATGATTAGGGTATATGGATGCACACATCCACCTCATGTCCTACCCTATCACGTGCCATCCAAAGTTTCTGCCATGGAGTTCATCTGGCAACTATTGTTAACTGACAATGAACATTTTGCACCACATAGAAAGGGGACATTAACCCCTAGGCTATTTAAAATATTTTAGTTTACTATTGGTAAGGGTGATATTGATTTGGTGAGCACATGGATGGAAAGATGCAAGATGAGGGAAGCATTATATAGATACATTGACCCAGAAGGATTCATTGCAGGAGCTAGGAAACTCCTGATTCCTACCATCCCCAATACAAATGTTCATGGTTCTTGTGTGGAGGAGGATGCCACAAGGAATATGCTTGATGAGGATGAGGTGAGGACAAGGAGAGAAAAAATTTAGGAACTACTAAATCTAGAGAAGTACATAAGGAGAAATGGATTATCATTTAAAGGTTTTTACCCTTACTTACCTTATTTTGACAAGATCAAAGCCATGATTGATAATTTTTATGTACTCTGTGAGCAGCTGGATAATGTTTTAGATACAAAGAAAGGAGGAAAAGAGCCTGAATATTTAGAATTTGAATATGAGAGTGATAGTGATGGGGATTACGCTCATCCACCTCAATTTGATCAACCTTAACAGAATGTTGCAGAGGCAACAAAGGTACAAGGAGAACAAGGCCACATCATTGACCTTACTGAGGTTTCTCAGCCAGATGATGTATAAGAGACTGCCACTAAAAGGGAAAAGGTTGACCCTGGTCAGACCTCCTCTATTAGGAAAATAATCAGACAGGGGAAGAGACAACAATAGGATGAGGAAGAAAATATAGAATTGCCTCTCAAGGCATGCATTAATGAAAGGTTATTGCATCAGTAATAGTTTCTAAGTGATGACAATTTTGTCAAAACTGACGAGTTTAAAGATTTTTTGAGGTGGCATAAGAAGGAACAGATTATGGAACAATTGAAGTTAGATGGATAGGAGATAGTTACAAATGAGGTTTTTCTAGCTTTCCAATCCTATGACCCTGATAGTGAGGATGTCTCTCCAGATGAGGCAAGAAAAATAGTTTTGAACAGTGGCATTTTGCTTGCTGAGGGCTAGAACTTAGCCTCAACATTCATTATTGATTAGATTAGGAAGCAGCCAGACCTCAAGTTAGCATGTGACATTCAGATGAGTGACATGATCAAGGGATTTGGATATAGTCCAAAATCACAAGCCTTTTCCATGTGGAACTTATGTCCCAAGGATCGGAAGCCTCAACTAGTAAACATTCAGGAGAGTATGGGTGGGAACCAAATGGTTTGGACTTTACATAATACTGGAGATCTTGAAATTTCTTAGATCATGACTCATTGGGCACACTTGAATGAAGACAAGACAAAATAATTGTCTAAGAAGTGTGACATTTTGATTAAAGAAACCAGTGCCTTAGCAAAGGATAGGGAGTTACATCACATAAAGATACATCAACAGAATTTGGTCATTATTGAGATGACAAAGCAACTACAAGAGAAACCTGAGGCAGTTTATGTGCCTTCAGAACAACATTTACAGAGAGAGGAGAAATCAGAATTAGAGGAAGTAGCTAAGATAGAAGATATGGGAAAAAATAAAAATGAGATAGCCCTAAATGCATTAAGATGCATTCTTCAGCATAGGATTAATATACTCAAGGACAAAACAGATGTCATCCTAAATGCTTACAATAAATTTCCCACCTTGCATACAGAAGTGACAGGGTACATCACCATTTTGAACCCTTATTTTGTTAATTGGTCCCCCAGGGTCCAATTATTTGAAAAACTTGCCTCCTTGTAGCCACTTAGGTCAGATTTACCTGAGATTGTGACAGAGGTGGAGGATAAGATTAAAAAGGTTAATATAGCCTTATCTTTCTTTAAAGGTAAGCTAAATCAGATAGAGGCTAAGTTAAGACTATTTTCTCTGGAGTTTAATAGATTTGTTCCTCCATTGAAAGGAGAAGATGATCAAGTTAAGGGTTTGGAGGCCTAGAGGAGCAAATTTGATAGAAGAATGCCAAGCAATGAGGTAGTTATCTCAGGATTTGATTTAGAATTGGAAGGTTTTAATACGATTTTGGATGAATCCTTCAAGGCAGAAATTGACATGAACAAGTTCTTAATGGATGTTAAAAGCATCATAGATGTCAGGTGGGAAAGACAAAAGGTACAAATACAGAGCACACAGAGTTTTAAATGGCCTACAAAAGATGAAGTGATAGCATTGGACTTGATGACCAAGCCAAAGCAAAAGAAGCCTGTGATAGTAGAAGAGGAGGTCCTGGATGAAGAATAAAGAGGAGCACTTAGCTCCTGACCATCGAGCACAGGGAGGTTAGTTATTTTCAAAGAGAAGTGTATTTTAGCCTAAATTAAAAGTCACTTGGTCTTAATATAAATATCAGATGCTATCCTAAACACTGTCAGAAAAAGGTGCCAGATTCCAGATAAAGACAAAGAATATCAGATCTCATCCCCTATTTTTGTCTCTCCACCGCTTCTACATTCTCATTCTTTGTCTTTTCTGTATTTTTAGGGTTAGGTTCCTTAAACCATCTGAAGCTTGTTGCATCCTAATGTTAAGGATTCCAAGATGGTTAAGGACCTATAAATAGATCAAAATTGTAATAGTAAAAAGAGGATGAAATATATTGAAAATCAAACTTTCTAGATTTGTGTCTGTGTCATCAAGCTTTTTAAGCTTTTCATGTATTAAAGTAGAAAAATATGAATAAAATACAGTGCAACTTTAATCTATCTTATTGTTGTCTCTTTACTTGTTGTGTATGCTCTTTTATGTTTACATCTGTAAGGCATTTTTAAGCATATTGGTTACAAGGTAGCTATTAAGTTTCTTGCAAGTTACTTTCAAGGAAAGAACTAAGTTTTGTGAGTGGTTTCAGGGATCATAACAATATTTAAAGATTTGATACAATATTGTAGAGGTGACAAGATAGTTTGTAAGGCATTTTATCTGATTTGCATGTAGGTTGTAAGAAACTTACAGTATTTTGTTTTTTTTTTATGTAGATTTTCATTTATTGATTCTATAAGCCCAAGGATAGGCACTAGTCTAGGAATTGGTTTGGTAATCTATCATCATCCAAATATTCAATATCATTTAAACCAATTAATTTCATAATATTTGTGTAAAATCAATTGTACTCATATGAGATTATAGTTGAAGTTTGCTAAATTCTTAAAGAGTAAATCAATAGGTTATTCCTCCTAGATTCACAAGAATTATAAAAGGAAACAAGGATGAAATTCCCTATTATGCTGCTGTCTACTAGCACTAAGATATTGATTTGGATTGTCAAGATTTTTCTCATAATAGTCATAGTTATCTGCATTGTTATATACATGTCCATATAAAAATAGAGCATTCAACACATAAGTAAAATCCACTCTAAAGATACTGTCAAATCAGTAATCAGTCATAGGTAAGACCTGCCTGAGTCAGTGGATCTCCAAAAAGGAGGTGATAATAGGTATCCCCAATGTTATCAAAATACCTCATCAATTAGTTTTTTTCTCTTGTTTGAGTCATAGTATCAAAAGGTATTGGGAGTCATAGAGTTATTTAAATACTCAAGCATCTTTAAAGTCCCTGCAAGAAAAAACATTAATAGGTAGATTCTCTAGTTGTAACAAGTTTGGAGACATTAAAAGGGATTACAGAGGTAATGCCCCTTTTAAGACTTTTTCTAGTTATTGTTTTAATTGTAATGGATATGGGCACAAGAAAGCATAATGCAAGAAACCTAATCAATCTAGATATAGAAAATTCAATGGAAGAGAACCTACAGTAAAACCTACATGATATAAATGGAATAATATTGGACACATTGCAAATTATTGTAAGCTTCAAGTAAATCAGGAAAGAAGACCTCCTATATGTTACAAAGGCAATAATCCAGGTCATACAGTGAAATTTTGCAGGTATAATGGAGAAAAGAAAAGAAGAGTACCACCTCCTATGAATACACAGAAGAATGGAAATGATATTGGTAAGAGTGTTGCAGATTTAAAGAATGATTTTGATAGTTTTTTTAAGAAAGAAGAGGATAAAAATAGCGGTAAGATCTAGAATATCAAAGAGACAAGTGAGACATTGGTTTAGGGAGTGATATTAGATGCTACTAGATATTTTCCTGATGGTAACAAAGTAGAATAAACCTAATTGCATGATCATGTGCTTAGGGGGAGCATTGGATGAGGATATCAAAATATATCCACCCCCTAATTTTGTGGATTGAGCTCTAGAGAGATTAGGTATGATTGTGACAGACATCATGAACTATATATTTAAGAGCACAACATTGAATGATGCTTATTGTGTGATCACAAGATTTATAGCCGACTGTACAGTATTGGGTAAAGTGAACTTGTAATGAATTAACATTGTATAGAGAACCATATGATTATCTATTTCCTTACCATTTGATGAGCATTGACCTAAGGAAATTAGAGAGTGGAGAGATTCAATCTATCTTACAATTTCCTTGTGTGATTGATTGAAGAGAAAAATATGAATTCAGTGTGTAAGAGGTATTTACATTGTAAGGAAACTCAGGTGTGGAAACAGCTTCCTACGCTAATCTCTATAGGAAAGTATTGTGCAAATTATTTTAAATCCTTACAATTATAGATTCATTAACTACTTTAACAAAGATATTGCAACCACATACCATACATACAGAAAATAGAGAATGACACAATGATATACCCTAGGGAAAACCTTTCGGTAAAAAACCTCAACACTCCAAAACCTGCACAATGTATTGATCAAAACTATTATAGATACAATACACTTGCAATGCAAGTTCTTTCAGAAGCTTTCAAAACCCTTGAAGACAAATCATGGCAGCATAAACCATTCCAACAATACACTCGCATCACATCTCTTCACAAACCTAACAAACGCTTATATCATGCGCTTCACTTTTTAGGGCTACTCCAAAAGATAACCGTATTAGGGTTTTACCATTCTCTGAGAAAATAGGAAACCCAAAAATTTTTATCAGTTGCCACATGTCTTCACCTGTCATTGAATCTTCCTAACATAGCTCTTATGTGTCATAGGAATCTGGCATAACCGTTTTAGCCATGATCTCCTTACACACAATTCAAGATGCCGACACATCAACATTATTTGCAAGAAATACATTTTACAAAACAAATAATAAGAATAGGAATTATCCAAGGTTGAGACATGTAATGCCCCTCCAACCTGATCAAGTCTTGGTTATGCTCACTAGAAATTAGGAAGAGCTATATGTGAGAATGATCCTTCTTGAGACGGTTGCTTAAACCGAACCTCTTACAACTCACCATAACTTCACATTTTAATAAGGGAAAT
>MU226899.1:2675954-2691768 GCA_018584345.1 Thuja plicata
AGTGGTTTGTTCTTTGCTCCAGGGGTTCTTTCATTCTGGGGGGGCTTTGGAGCCTCGACCCTCTCTCACGGGGGGGTTAGCAGCACGCATTGTACTACTGGCTTTGAGAGAGTCTCTTGAAGTCTTTATTTTTGTCTTTTCTTGCTTTTATATCTCTTTTTGAGGTAGGGTTTTTCCCACTGGGTTTTCTCTATTTCCCCGGTTTACAGAGATTTCTTTGTTGTTGGGTACCTGATCAGGCCTTATTGCCGGGACCCATTTCCTACTTTCGTAGATGTGCTAGGTTAGCTTACCTCCTTAGCTTCGCTTAAGGGGGGGTGTTAGAGTAATCAGTTATTTATTACTCTTTTTCGCTTAAGCTATCTCTTAGGTGCATATAATTAATACTTTATATTAATTATATTGCACAACCTAGCCTTTATGTTTTTAGGGTTGGTTCACCTTTAAAGGTTGAACTTTGTAATGCTTTTTTAATTCACTTTGGAAATAACAATTTGCTCTCACTCCGCTGAGATTTTCCAAACCCTAGCTTCTCTCTCTCTCACAGGTTTCTCTTTCAGCTTTAGGTATTTTGCATGCAGGTGTTCTTGGTGGTCTGTGGATTTGCATGTTTGCAAAATCCTACAGTTATTACTAACATGTGCATCTTTTGCTGATGATTACTAGGTGATGCCTCAACAAGAAGTACATTGTTAAAATGGGTTCTTTAGACTTAAGAAGGGTTGTTGTGTCTTGATTACACCCCTCCAAGCCAAAGGGAATGATTCAATAGAAAGAACTGTGGAAATAATCCAAAGGCAGAAAAGTGGAAAATGGCTTCTCCCCTACTCGTACAGGCAGGTTTTGACCCACGGGGTATGTTTTCCACCAAATCTTCTAAATAAAGAAATTTTGAAGAGAAGCCTATGTCATAAAGTATCTGTGATATAAAGAAAGTGGATGAAATCAACACATGCCATTTTTGCATCCTGATAGAGTAAATTTTTCCCTTGGCAGACTTCTAAACCGAGAGCACTCCAAAAGCACTTCTCCACCAAAGGAGAAGCGGAAAAGTGATTTTTCGCTACCTTAGAAAAGTTACTATTGTGGTAACTAAAAGTGAAAAGACATTTTTTAACAGCCCATAAAATCAAGGTAATTAATTCAAATAAAGTCATTTTACTTCATAACGGAATTTTTTATTAATGTTGGGGTATTTTTGTTCATGTGGCATGGGAAGTTGGCCATTAACGGTAAGAATTCAAAAGTTATAAAATCAGTTGAAAGTTGCAAATGAGAACCACCATTTGTTCGCCAAATTTCTTTGAATTTGAAGTCTCATATTTTAGCTATTCCTTGCTTCTGCATCCCTAAGAGATATTTCCAATTTCCAAATATGAATCATCAAAAGCATGGCTTCCAAATTCATGGAGTTCAATGGGATGCACAGAATTACCTTTGAATGGTATAAGATTTTGGATACATCCCTGAATTTCTTTGACAAGCAGAACTTCTAGAACAGATTGAAAGCGGACCAGAGACATCCTATCACAGAGAAGTTGAAAGAGAGCAGATTAGTTGAGGCCGATGGTTTTCCCGTGGCTCTTCAAGCACCAGATCTAATCGAGGAATGCATCACAAAATGCAACCCAGACACTAGGAAAATTCTCTAGCCCAATGATACAGTGTTGTTATCTATTGACAGAGAATTAATCCAAAACTTGCTTCACATTCCAGAGCAAGATGAGTATTCAAAAATGACATAGTGTCAAGCGATGACTAAGTATATTGCTAAAAGGTTAGTCTAGAAGAAAGAGATAATGAAAGTTTAGTTTCAAGAACCTAAGAGCACCAAAGGAAAGCTACCAAAGACATTATACGACACTAATCTAAAGCCAAAGATTGTTGACATCCTAGTGTTGCTCCACAGGATCAGAGGTGAGAGTGAGGCACTCAATTTTATCAACCATCACTTCTTCTTGGTTCAGGTAATCTATTCCCAGCACCACTTCATAGATTGGGCGCTTATGGTAAGTGAGGACCTCTCAGAAGCCCTAGATAGAGATAAATGCCATAATGAATTTTACTTGTGTTCAGTTCTCTTATACATTCTGGCTACACTCGAAATTGGGCCAGGTCTTCCCAGATTAGAAGAATTCCTTGATGATGTAAAAATTTATGAATTTTTCCCCTCTTTGCAATTACATAATAGTTATGTTGAGTACCTTCAAGTTAATGATGCATTCACAATGAGATTGTGCAGGGAGTTACAAGGTTGTCTAGAAAGGAGATTCTCTCCCAAAGCCATGGATTTCATCAGCCAATTCAGATGCTATTTCATTCAATTTAGAGGTTTCTCATATCTTCATCTTGCAGGTTTTGATGATTTCCCTTTGAAGCTGCCTAGGTATCCTACTGATATGATCATTCTGATTGAAGTAATGAGGCAAGAACTCCAGATGAACTTGCTTTGTGTAGAAGGTAAGAAGAAGGGATACGATTTCCCCATGACCATCGGGGCTTATAGCTATGCATCTAGGTCAGAGGCAAAGAATGTTCTTAAGACATTCTCAAAGATGTTTTCTTTGGAAACCTACGATGTATTGAGAATGCAATATGATCTAGTGAACCATGCCAGGGATGTATCACAAATGAGTTGTGCAATTCATCATGTTCATGATATAGAATAATATTAGGAAAATTGCAAGGATGACCTAGAAATTAGAGAGAGATTCTATGCCTGGTTAACTGATGAACAAATCAAAAGGTTTAATTTTAACATTATAGTGGAGGGGCTAGAAGATGATGGAAATCATATGTATGATGATACCTATCTAGAGGAGACAAAGCTCACCCCTCTAAGTTCTAAACTCATGCTAGACCAAGCCATTAGCAACTTGCCAACTCTAATGGGGGGTATCTACAAGAGAACAAAACAAAGGGTCAAATGGACCGCAAGCCAAAGGAAGAGATCAGAAAGGAAGTCACCTACTCAACAAACTCTGGCAAAAGACACTACTAGCACTGCAACCACTTCGTCGGTAACAATCCCAACTATTGCTAAAGGATAAACCGAGCCAGCAGGAGGAGGTGATGAACCTCCTGAGAAAAAAATTACCTTGGAGAAGACTTGTGGAGAAGGCCCACTCCTGAATATTGGGACAACAAAAGGCCTCACCAAAGATATAGAACCAAAGCAATCAAAGAAATTAGTCACAGTAGATGTACCGATTGATACCCCTACCCAGGATTCTCTCAGGAGAGGGTCTCCTATCATAGTGGAAGTAGGTGAGGATACTCCTTCAACCATAGAATCAGAAGGAGAAGCTGGAAAGAATTAGAAGGTTGCTTCAGTAGACAAGTTGGTGTCCTCCTCTCCTACTTCGGTAAACCCATTTTCTTTGAGATCAAAGGCTACACCTCCAGTCATTAGGAAAATATTCATTGAGGAGTTGGTCTTTGCCAAAAAATTTACTAGCATAGAGTCATGGATAGAACATACTCTATAATGCAAGAGAAAGAGGGAGGAAGAAGGGATTTCCAATAAAGACACTTTGTCATGAGCTATTCAGCCCAAGGCTGTCATGAAAAAATAGAAAAAGGTGAAGACAATGTCTACCCTGGGTCATGATCCTGAGATAAGACACTTCACCATGGAAGTGGCCAAGCCAATTAAAGAAGGTAGATTCAAGGACATGACTGCTTTAGACTTTCAACTACATTCATTTGACATGGGGTTGGCCCATCATGATACCAAGGTGGATTGGTGGAAATCTACCAATGTAGTGATAGAAGAGGAGCTCAAGGAGCTCAAGACTGCCAAAGTTCAACTTAAGGCAGAAGTAGTTGAGTTGACCAAATTCATCAAGTAGCTCCTCACTCTGATTTCAAGCATTCCCAGCACTCAAACCACCTTTGAACCCAGTGCTACAGAGAACCAAACCATTTTGGCTAAGTTGCAAGAAGATCAACATTATGGGTAGATTGGTAAATGGTGGATTGAGAGGATCAAGTCTGAGGGACTAGCAGTGGTCGAGCAACTAGGTAATACTCTTCTAAGGTTGGAGGTAGAGAGAACTAACATTTCTATGAACCTATAGACTCTCACATTGGAGAGAGTGAAATGCCAGGAATGTATAGTTATGTTGCATGTGGTAGTAAAGATGAAGACTAAAGAAGCTCTAAAAGCTAAGATTTTACAGAAAGGAGATGAGCCTTTGATTGAATGGCTTCAAAGCCTATAGTTTAAGACCAAAATGATCATCTAGGCCGAAGTAGGATTACAAAAGACAAATGTTAAGATCAAAGAAGAGTAGAGAAAAGATTTCAAACTCCTCTTAGGGCTTCATATGGAATCATAGACCAGTGGTCAGGGAAAAGCAATAATAGGAGTAGCTAATATGTAGAATTCATTTTCTGGTTATTTGCATAAACTGACACAAGATTCTACCTCTCATCTAGACAAAATACTAGAACTCCAGCATTTGAGTGGATGCATCTTTAGAGTGACAAAGGAATTGAAAGATCAGACTAATGCTATAAAGATTATCGCCAAAGAACATTCCAGGTGGCTCATTCGATACACTAACATCCATGTCAATAGGCATGAAGTACTCATTTGAGTCATTATAGTGGTTACAACCTATAGGTCTAAATTAGACAAGGGGAAGGAAACTAAAACTTAAATAGATTCCCCCTTGTACTATTTTTGATACTATTATAACTGATAAATATTTTAGTTATCATTTCTAGTTGGGGAAGTTGAACTGTTTCGGTTCTCCCCCTTTCTTGTAATGGCCCAATCTGGGACCCTATATGTACTATTTCCAAAATCAATACAAAGGTCAGCTAAATTTTGGTGTGAAAGATAGCATTTTGCTGAGTCAAATCTGTACAACTAAATACCATTATTGGCTAGATTTAGAGTGGAATTCGTCCTGCCTGAGCTATTTCCTGCCTAGGACTAGCTTGGTTTGCCTCTTCTATTCTCAGGTTAAGAACATACCCCTATTAGATAAGGAAAGAGAAAAATTCATTGAAAATCATTCATACAAGGGAGTTGTACCTTTAATTTAGAGGGAGATTAGTTTCTTCATTAACAATTTCCCAACTATTATATTCAATTGTTCTTAAGCATTTTGGGTAGTTTGGAGTTAAGTTAAAAAGAACAATCTGTTTACTAATAGATTTTTGGCGAATCTACTAGGGAGAAAAATAGTCGTTACACCAGAAGCATATCATGAGGAAAGATGGTGCTTCCCCATGAAAATATATTTCTTGTACTCTGACCAAATCTTGGTTTTCAAGATGATCAAGAGGACCTTATTTCCTCACTGAACACTTTTTCCTGGAGGAACAGAAGAAACACCAAACATTAGAGAAACGCTACAATTGCTAGAGAATGAAGAAGCTAGAGCAGAAGAACTTGAAAGAGCCTTCCGAAGGAGAAATCAAAGATTACAACACCAAGTTGAGCATGAAGTTAGGCCATAGAATTAGTCAAAAATCTGAGCCTAAAAGATTTCTCAGGAGCACAAAGCGAGAAGGAAGTACAGATCTAGTCTTTGAGAGACTTGCAAATATTAATTTTTTTCTACTTGAAGTACCTCACCAAAGAAACAAAATTGCAAAAATCCAGAGCAAACCTTCTTCACCCCCTAAGCAGTCTAATCTTTTGTCCACCACTTGCCAAGTGTTAATGTTACATGGAGTAGTTGTCCCTCCTGTTATCAATCTAACCCATTATTTACCTCTAGTAACAGTGGCTCTTCCTTGGGCCACTGCACTTAGACCCCTACAATCAGCAGCTTATAACCCTCTTCCCTCAGGGTCTAGAAAGAATTTCCCTAAGTTTTTTGGATATGGGAAAGTATCTACGGATGAACATATTGCTGCATTCTTTGCTTCTATCAACATTCTAGCAGTACAAGAAGAGGATGTGGCCATTAGATTATTTGTTGAGACACTGGTTGAAGGCGCCACCAATTGGTTTCATCACCTACAAAATTCTTCTATTACAGACTGGGCCTCCATGAGAGATACTTTTGAGAGAAGATTCAAAACTATGGAAGATGAACATGCTCTCCTGACAAAATTGACCTCTATCAAGAAAGAGCCTTCTATTAGTATGAGAGATTTCATAGCCAAATTCAATAAGCTCATAAATCATATTCCAGCAGTTGACAGACCTACGACGGGAAATTTGAAAACATTGTTTATAAGTGTAATGCCACTAGACATCAATTATGATCTAAGGAGAGTGAACCCTGCTGGTTTAGATTCTACACAGAGGACTTGCATGGAACTTGAAGACCATATGATTTCATCCAGGAAATGGAAGAGAGAGATATAGTCAAGAGCCAATACTAGCGGTACTGCATCGTCTAATGAGATGATCCAAAAATTGTCAAATGAGTTCATCGCCTTCAAAAGGAAACTTCCTAGATTCAATAAACCTTATCAATGGAATTATCAAGAACAACCTGGAAGGAGAAATGATGGGAGGAATGCTGATAGTAAAGCATTGCAGTTAACTGGTCCACCGCAAAGACTAGCTATTGAAGCCCCCCCTAAAAGAGGGAATATGTGCACCTTTCATGTAATTATAGATCACAACAGGGAAAGTTACCCTAATGTAGCCTGTGCTTGGAAAATGCATCAGACTGATGAATGGAATGTTGGAGTCTTTGGAGCCAAACCAGATTCATACTCACATGGCGACTCTCAAAATTTATATTTAGAGTATGAGTCTAATTCTGAACAAGAAGCAATATGTTATGAAACCATAGATGGGACTTCCTATACAGTCTTGACCAAGAGCTAGAAAGATAAAGGTCCTGCCCCTTCTCTCCCACCTAAAAGTAATGAAGCATCTACCTCCAACCCTAAGGAAGAAAATTAAGGTGTGAGAATTTTGCAACTAGGTAAGGAGTAGAACTCTTTTGACATTATTCAATTCTGTAAGGATTCTCAAATTCAAATCTCTCCCATAGATTATCTCAAGTCCAATCCTATAGAATTGCAAAAATTAGTAGATTACTGTACTAATGGGAATCAGAACCTAAACCAGAATGTCATGAATACTATAGAAAATGAGTCAATTTTTTTGGAACCCATTAAGCAAGGTGAATCATCTGTGTTAGCTACTTTCCCAGGTCAGAAGCCCAATCCATTTTATGTATCTTTATATATTAATGGATATAAACTGAGAAATTGTATAATAGACTCTAGAGCCTCAGATAATGTGATGCCATCAATAGTAGCTAAATATTTAAGACTTACCCTTACTAAATCTCATGGGAGGTGCTATTCTATGGACTCTAAGCAAGTGCCTCTGGTTGGACAAATTAAGGATGCTCAAGTGGCTCTAGCAGCGCACCCTAAGAAGAAGATGTTGTTAACAATCTTGGTTGCCGATATACCTGCTAGCTATAGTTTTTTGCTAAGTCAGAGTTTCTGTAGAGATTTAGGAGGAGAAATAAAGTTAGATTGGTCTCAATCTTTAATCCTGATGGGTAATAGAAAAATTAAACTAGTCCCAGAAGAGAAAGCTAGGTTTACAGTGCTGAAGTCAGATGACCCTAAAGCACAAATTTTGTATCAAGAATTGGAATTTGGCAACTATATGTTGTTTACTAATGATCACAATGAGGAAGCAAAACTAGGAGAATAGGGAAAGGAGTTTTCCACCGAAGAGGAGTCTTCTCAAATCTGGACACTTGAATTTGATGGTAGTTGTGCTTCCTCAGGATCTGGTGTAGGTGTGGTCTTGATATCAACAGATGGGATATGTGAGCCTTTGTCTTAAAAATTAGAATTTGGAAATACCAAAAATACTGTTGAGTATGAGGCCCTCCTTTTAGGAATCATCACTACAAAAGAAAAAGGCATGAAGATTTTGAGAGCTCGTGGTGTTGCAAAGCTTATCGTGCGCCAGGTTAAAAATCAATATTCTGTTAAGAATCACCAGTTGAAGAACTATATAAATAGAGTATGGGATGAGATAGAAGCACTAGATACATTCTCCATTAAATTAGTGCTGAGAGAGTTGAATTCCAAAGTGGAATCCCTAGCTATGTCAGCTTCATTACTCCTTCGCCACCCAGAATTCAAAGACAAGAAGTACCAAGTGGAAGTCATATATTGACCATCTGTACCTAACAATATAGAAGATTGGAAAGTGTTTGAAGATGATAAGAATCTACTTCTCTTCTTAGAGAGTGGTGGAAAATTCTGCAAAGAGGTTAGTGGTGATCATGAAGGAGATCATCCAGATAAGAAAAAGAAAGATAAGTTCGATATTATCTAATTGCAGGGTAATATCATCCTACCCCATCTAATTACTTTGGAAAAACTCTTCAATAGGCATGACACATTTGTGAAGGAGAAAAGAATTGAAAGAGGTCCTACTAATGGCGAGTATGAAGGAATGAATATTGGAACTAAGAGAGATCCCAAGATGATCAACATTGGGAAGTGTTGTACTGAAGAAGAAAGGAATGGTGCAAGGAAACTCCTCCTAGAATACTCAGACATTTTCACCTGGAGCTATGAGGACCTAAAAAGTTTTATGGGTGGGAAATTCAAACATCAAATTCTATTAAAACCTAAAGCTACCCCATTCAAGAAAAAGAAAAGGAACTATAACCCAAAAGTTGTGGATGCAATATTCAAGGAAGTAGATAAAATGATCAAGGCAAGGATAATCTATCCTAAACACCACTCTAATTGGGTGGAAAACATAGTTCCTGTAAGGAAGAAGAATAGAGAGATAAGAATCTATGTAGACTTCATAAATCTCAATCAATCTTCTTTGAAAGATAATTATGCTCTTCCCAATATGGATCATGTATTGCAAATTGTAGCTAGAGCTGAAATGATGTCTATGTTGGATGGCTTTTTAGGATATAATTAGATAGAAGTTGAGAAAGAAGACCAGCATAAAATGACATTCACCACCCTGTGGGGCACTTTTGCTTACTACAGAATGCCATTTGGGCTGATCAATGCTGGAGCTAGTTTTCAGAGAGGTATGGACCTTTCCTTCAGTGACATGAAGAATAAAATCATTGGTATGTACTTATATGATCTTACTATATTCTCTAGGAAAAGAATAGATCATATAAGTGACTTAAGGAAAGTATTGCAAAGGTGTCGGGAGGATGGGATTTTGTTAAATCCCAAGAAGTTAGTCTTGTGTGTAACTAAGGGGAAATTTCTAGGTCACATTGTCTCCTAGGAAGGCATAAGAATTGATCCAGAAAGGGTTAGAGCTATCCAGCAATTGAGTTTACCTGTGAATAAAACTGGATTAAAATATTTTTTGGGTCAGGTTAACTTTCTCAGAAGGTTCATTCCAAATTTTTTGTAAATTACTAAATGTATAGTTGATATGATGAAAGGAAATGTGAATTTCAAGTGGAATGAACCCGGTAAGCAAGCCTTCAAAAACATAAAGAGTGCCATAGCCAATTCTCTGGTGTTATGTCACCCAGATTACAAGAAAGACTTCATAATCTATTGTTATTCTTCTGAACATACTCTATCAGCCATTCTCATGTAGGAAAATGAGGAGGGAGTCTAGGCTCCCATTGCTTTTATGAGCATGCCTCTAAAAAATCATGAGCTGAAATATTCCCAAACTGAAAAACACACTTTTGCAGTCGTTAAAGCTTTAAAGAATTTTAGATTCTACATCTTACACTCACATTCTCTTGTGTATGTACCTAATATCACAGTCAAGAGTATACTAACTCGGCAGGATGTAGGATGCAATAATAAAGGAGCATTGGTAGCTAAATTGCAAGAATATGATGTAGAGATCAAGCCCACAAAGCTAGTAAGAGGCAATGCACTATGCAGGGCCATGGAAAAAAACCAAGCAGGCGAAGACCCAAAAGCTACACAATTAGTTTTGGCAGTAAGTATGAAAGACCCCTGGTTTGAAAACATCGTATATTTCCTTACATATGGTGAATGCCCTGAAGGGATGACTTCTAAGCAAAGAAGAGACCTGAAACTGAAGGCTTCTAAATATGTTATCTGGGAAGATAGGTTATATAAGAGATCAATGGATGGGACATTTCTCCGATGTGTCAATAAACAACAATAGGAAAAGTTTTTAAAAGTATTTCTTGACAAAGCCTGCGGAGGACATTTCTCTTCTTTAGTTACCGCATTCAAGATTATATAGTAGTGTTATTACTAGCCAGGAATGTTCAGGGATGCTTACCATTGGGTAGAAAAGTGTGAGAAATGCCAAATGTTTATCAAAAATCCACAATTAGCAGCGTTGCCTCTGAGGCCAGTGATAATTGAAGGTCCTTTTCAACAATGGGGTCTTGATTTTATTGGTCCTATAAACCCCACATCTAGCGCAGGTCATACCTACATAATCACTATGACTGATTACTTCACAAAGTGGGTGGAGGTGAAAGCAACCAAGAAGACTACTTTATAAGTAGTATGTGAGTTCATCAAAGAAAACATCCTGGTAAGGTTTTGTGTACCTATTAAGTTAGTTATGGATAATGCAACATACTTTTCTTCTCAAGAAATTACTGAATTGTGTTTAGAGTATGGCATCATGGTTAGTCATTCTTCTAACTATTTCCCTCAAGGGAATGGTCAAGCTGAATCCAGCAATAAAAACTTGGTGAATATCATGAAGAAGCTTGTAGCGGACAACCACAAAACTTGGCACAAGAAAATATATGAAGCCCTCTGGGTAGATAGAGTGAATCCCAAAAGAGCTATAGGTGTATCCCATTTTGAACTTGTTTATGGAGTGGAGGCCAGCCTTCCGTTACCACTAGAGCTAGCAACCTACAAAATGAGAATGGAAGTAGAAGATGACACATATGAAAATGGTCTAGAGAAGAGGATTCTGTATCTAAACAAATTGGAAGAAGAAAGAGAGAAAATGGTTGATCACATTACACAACATCAGATACAAGTGAAAAGTTTGTTTGAAAAAAAGAGTAGACCCTAAAAATTTATGATAGGATACATGGTGTTGTTGTGGGACAAGCGTAGGGCACCCAAAGGCATGCATGGGAAATTTGTAACACTATGGAAAGGACCTTTCAAGATCCATCAAGCATTCAAGAAGAATTCTTTCAAGATGACATATCTGGATGGAAAAGTGCTACCCCTGATGTATAATGGTCAGGATTTGAAGCTCTATTAGATTTAATTTGAAAATAGGTAACCCATGTATTGTACAATAGTTATGTTTAGTTCCTACTTTTGTTTTCCTAGTTAGGTTCCCTTCCTATTTTCCCTTTCCTTGTCTGTCTTTAGTTTTGTTGTGAGCCACCTTTTGTTGAGCTTTGCAAAACTAGAGCTATGAGATTCCTTGCTTGGACATGTGAATGTCCAAGTCCCAAGATAGAGCTAGTTGTTTCCCCACTTTTGGTCCTCATACCTTTCAGACAAAAGTGAGTGATTAATGTATAGTGATGGCTGAAGAGTTTCTTGTTAGTCTTGAGTCTAAGTCTAGAAATCTTTCCCTTAGGCTAGGGAGCCTTTACCAGATTTTTCCCCAATTGCCTTCTCTTTTGTAGCTAGAGGGAATGGGCATCTGAGTTCATGTATTATTTGGGTAGGTTAAGTTCCCCATATGGTAAAGGCTTTGGTTCAAAGATTTCTAACATTGGTATTATACAAAATAGAAGTATGTAGTCATAATTATTCATTTTGTAGCTTGGCAAAGAATCAGGCTCGAGCTTCTCCAAAGGTGGAAAAGTATAAATGGTGTGCATCTTCCACTGATGATTACTAGGTGATGCCTCAGCAAGAAGTACAGTGTTAAAATGGGTCCTTTAGACTTAATAAGGGTTGTTATGTTTGGATTAAACCCCTAAAAGTCAAAGGGAATAATTCAATAGAAAGAAATTGTGGAAATAAGCCAAAGGAAAAAAAGTAAAAAATGGTTTCTCCCCTACTCCTACAGGCGGGTTTTGACCCACTGGGTATGTTTTCTGGCAAATCTTCTAAATAAAGTGATTTTGAAGAGAAGCCTATCTCATAAAGTATCTGAGATATAAAGAAAGTGGATGAAATTGGCACATGCCATTTTGGCATCCTGATAGACTAAACTTTTCCCTTGGCAGACTTCTTAACTAAGAGCACTCCAAAAACACTTCTCCACTAAAGGAGAAGTGGAAAAGTGATTTTCTTCTACCTCATAAAAGTTACTGTTGCGGTTACTAAAAGTTAAAAGACATTTCTTAACAACCCGTAAAAGCAAGGTAATTAATTCAAATAAAGCCATTTTACTTCATAATAGGCTTTTTCATTAATATTGGGGTCTGTTCATTCATGTGGCATGGGAAGTCAGCTATTAGCGGTAAGAATTCAAAAGTTATAAAATCAGTTGAAAGTTCTGAACGAGAACTACCATTTGTTTGCCAAAATGCTTTGAATTTGAAGTCTCATATTTTAGTTATTCCTTGCTTCTGCATCCCTAAGAGATATTTCCAATTTCCAAATATGAATCATTAGAAGCATGGCTTCCAGATTCATGGGGTTCAATGGGATGAACAGAATTACCTCTGAATGGTATAAGATTTCAAATACATCCCGGAAGTTCTTTGACATGGAGAACTTCAAGAACAGATTGAAAGCGGACTAGATACATCCTATCATAGAGAAGTTGAAAGATAGTAGATTAGTTGAGGCCGCTAGTTTTCCCATGGCTGTTCAAGCCCTAGAATTAAACTGGGAATGCATTGCTTGATACAACCCAGACACCAGGAAAAGTCTCTTGCCTAATGATATGGTGTTGTTATCTATTGATAGGGAATTGGTCCAGAACTCACTCCGCATTCCAGAGAAAACTGAGTATTTGGAAATGACATACAGTCGAGCGGTGACTAAGTCTATTGCTAAAAAGTCAGTCTAGAAGAAAGAGATAATGAAATGCCAGAATGAATTTTACTTGTCTTCAGTTCTCTTATACATTCTAGCTACACTCCAAATTTGGCCAGGTCTTCCCAGATTAGAAGAATTCCCTGATGATGTCAAAATTTATGAATTTTTTCCCTCTTTGCAATTGCATAATAGTTATGTTGGGTACCTTTGGGTTAATGATGCATTCACAATGAGATTGTGCAGTGAGTTACAAGTTTGTCCAGAAAGGAGATTATCTCCCAAAGCCATGGCTTTCATCAGCCAATTCGGATGCTATTTCATTCAATTTAGAGGTTTCTCATATCTTTGTCCTACAGGTTTTGATGGTTTCCCTTTGAAGCTGCCCAGGTATCCTACTGATATGATCATGTTGATTGAAGTAATGAGGCAAGAACTCTAGGTCAACTTGCTCTGTGCTAATGCTAAGAAGAAGGGATATGATTTCCCCATGACCATCAGGGATTACAACTGTGCATCTAGGTCAGAGGTGAAGAATGTTCTTAAGACATTCTCAAAGAAGTTTTCTTTGGAAACCTACGATGTCTTGAGACTGCAATATGATCCAGTGAACTATGTTAGGGATGTATTGCAAATGAGCCATGCAATTCATCATGTTCATGATATAGAAGACTACTGGGAAAATTGCAAGGATGATCTGGAAAGCAGAGAGAGATTCTATGCCCGATTAACTATTGAACAAATAAAAAGGTTCAATGTTAACATTGCAATGGAGGGGCTAGAAGATGATGGTAATCATATGTATGATGATACATATCTAGAGGAGATAAAGCTCACCCCTGTCAGTTATGAACCCATGCTGGACCAAGCCATTAGTGACTTTCCAACTCTAATGGGGGGTATCTATAAGAGAAAAGAACAATGGGTCAAATGGACTCCAGGCCAAAGGAAGAGATAAAAAAGGAAGCTACCTACTCAGCGAACTCTAGCGAAAGACACTACTAGCACTACAACTACTTCATCAGTAACAATCCCAACCATTGCCAAAGGATTGACCCAGCCTGCAAGAGGAGTTGATGAACCTCCTGAGAAAATAATTACCTTGGAGAAGACTTTTGGAGAAGGCCCACTCTTGAATATTAAGACAAAAAAAGAGCTCACCAAAGATATAGAACCATAGCAGTCAGAGAAAGAAGTCACAGTAGATGTATTAATTGATACCCCTACCTTGGATTCTCCTAGGAGAGGGTCTCCTATCATAGTGGAAGTAGCTAAAGATACTCCTTCAACCATAGAATCAGAAGGAGAAGCTAGAAAGATTCATAAGGTCACTTCAGTAGCCAAGTTGGTGTCCTCCTCTCCTACTTTGGTAAACCCATTTGCTTTGAGACCAAAGACTACACCTCTAGTCATCAAGAAATTATTCATTGAGGAGTCTTCTTGAAGGTCTCCTGTAACAGATTTTAACCATGTGAAAATGAGAAAGAAATAATTGAATATTCAGAATATAAACTTAAAATGAAATATATGCAAATCAAACTATCACTTTAAGGAATTTCAGATTTGATTTATTTGAAGGACTAGATTGTAAAGAAATAACAAGATTGATTGCGAAACTAAAATAAATACCGACTTATCTGATTGAAGAGAAAATGTATATCAGATTATTGCATTCAGACTTCAAACTTGACACTCCTTCATTTCATCAAATACCAAGAATCCATAGTTTCAACAATCATCGTCTAATGTTCCAATTCAATGTTATAATTCTGTCATTCTCTGCAGATTTGACTGAATATATATATATAAATGAATGGGTGTGAGAAAACATCACACCTTTTCACTGAAAACTAATCTAAAACTAATTACTACATTGAATTTGGACAACAAATATCCTTTATTAGTCAGCCATACAGCCAACCATTCGGTTGTATAACCTCTAAAACTTCCTAACTGCCTGGTTTGTATAAAAACCTCCCTTGGTTGCATTTGGATTCTGATTGCAGAGAGACATCTTTGAGGATATCTCTGAAAACCTGTAGGATAAGTCGACCATGTTTGTATGTTTTTATAGCAGTGGTTTAGACACTTTGTAGATTGTTGAATACGGCGACCAAATGGCATAGGATGTAGTAATCATGCCTTTTACAGAGCACGTCATGTTTTGCTACTAGAGATAGTGACTGGCGTGGAGTTTTCTCTTTCATTGTTGCCTCTCCTCATAACTGATCACTTTATTAATTTATATCACTGGCTTATTAATCATTGATTAAACATATTTTGTTGATCATTGGTTATGCAAGATGATATCTTCGAAGACAGATACATTGTTCATTTCTTGGATATTTGAACGTATAATCACAGGTCTTGATACCCGTCATTGGTCATCTTCATTCCTAATCGACACCTTTATATATTTGCTATTGTTAGTCCATCCTGATCACTGATATCATGGCAGATAGTGTCTGCATCATTTAGATGAGAACTGAGTGTGTGGACGGGTATTACGAGGCAATATGTCATTTTTCCTCCTGCCTTTTGTGTAATGTTTGACATCTGATCATCATTGGCGCTGAAACTTGCTATTATCTTGTTTGCTGAAAGTGGAATATGGATTGCTTTGAGGGTGGCAACTATTTGCAGATGGAGGCATGGCGTTTGCTGTTGAGGACTCCCTCCTGCTGTTTGTATCGCCAGTTGCTGGTTTGAATACGTATAACCCAGTCCATTCGATGATATTGTCAATGCTGTCGACTTCTTGTTTCCTGCCACCTTTTGCCACCTTTAACATAACAACAATGCCCACGTTATAATAATCCAAATATAATCAGAATTTTTAAATCATCTTTAAATGTTGATAATCAATTGATATAAGAGAATTTCAAATAACAATGACTAATTATAAAGCATTCAAAATTAACACAAACAATAATATAATCTTGCGTTTATATTTATTCAAAGCATT
>MU226899.1:2692008-2703828 GCA_018584345.1 Thuja plicata
TATATATATATATTTACTAATTTATTTTCCAATATCATTTTCACACCAAAAATAATGACAAACCTAGTCATTCTATAAGAATTAGAGTGTATCATATATGTGAAAAGGAAATATCATTTATCGTTATTGTTATTTATCAAATTATAACAATCATGATCACAAATGATAATATTATCTTTTCATTTAAAATGATAAAAGTTCAAATCCATGAAAGTTAATTAAATCATGATCAATCTTTTTCAAACATTAAAACATTAGAATACATCATCAAAACAAAAATATAACTCCCTACATAAAATATCACTCTTTAGGTCATGATTATAATTCAACCGCTCTTATCATCATTATAGATTAATAGTTCATAATGTAATAGTAAGATACACCGGATTCCATCTAAACTCATTAGGAAAGAAACATCACATAAGATTTTAAACTTGATCGGAAGCATATTGAAGATTAATTGTAATTATATTATGTCTGTAAGGGAAGATCACAAGATTAGATTCCTAGATTTCCCTAGTGGAAAAGAAAACTTTAAGAAAATGATTCTAAAACAAATGTGAATCTTCAAACATTAAACATTAAGACATATGAAAATGAATAGATACGTGATAATACTTCGATAAGAAAAGGATGATAAACAATAGAAGCTATGAAAAACAATTATGTGTAAATAGATACTTCCCTGAACGAGAATGGATGTAAGTCACCTTGTCGACATGGGTTCCATCAAAGATGAAGACTAAAGAATCTCTAAAAGCTAAGATTTTACAAAAAGGAGATGAGCCTTTGATCGAATGGCTTTAGAGCCTAGAGTTTAAGACTGAAATGATCATCCAGGCTAAAGTAGGATTGCAGCAGACAGATGTCAAGATCAAAGAAGAGAAGAGAAAATATTTCAAACTCCTCTTAGGGTTTCATACAGAATCACAGACTAGTGGTCAGGGCAAAGAAATAATCAAATTAGCTAATATACAAAATTCATTTTCTGGTTATTTACATAAACTGAGAGAATATTCTGCCTCTCATCTAGACAAAATACCAGAACTCCAGCATTTGAGTGGATGCATCTTTAGAGCGATAGAGGAACTAAAAGATCAGACTAATGCTATCAAGAGTCTCACCAAAGAACATTCTAGGTGGTTCATTCGATACACTAACATCCATGTCAATAGACATGAAGTAATCATTCAAGTCATTACAGCGGTTACAACCTATAGGGCTAAATTAGACAAGGGGAAGGAAACTAAAACTTAAATAGATTCCCCCTTGTACTATTTTTGATACTATTGTAACTGATAAATCTTTCAGTTATCATTTCTAGTTGGGGAAGTTGAACCATTTCAGTTCTCCCCCTTTCTTGTAATGGCCCAATCTAGGACCCTATATGTACTATTTCCAAAATCAATACAAAGGTCAGCTAAATTTTGGTGTGAAAGATAGCATTTTGCTGAGTCAAATTTGTACGTCTAAATACCATTGTTTTATCTGTCCCATCTACATTGTACTTATCTTTCTGTTGAATTTAGATGTTTCTTTGAAGTCAGATTTGCAATCTGTGTTTGAACCAGAGCTTTGCATTATGAATTGATGTGATTAGAAAAAGGGGAAACTCATTGTTATCTCAAATTTGGGAAACATTCTTATGATATAGATTGACTCATAGTTGTTTCATCTTTAGTTTAGTCTCGCATATGCATTTTCAGTAGAAGTTCATGCATCACCAATTTTGGGAGTTAATCTAATTGATGAAATCTCAGGGATGGCTAGATTTAGAGTAGAATTCATCATGCCTAAGCTATTTCCTGTCTAGAATTAGCTTGGTTTGCCCCTTCTATTCCCAAGTTAAGAACATACCCCTGTTAGATTAGGAAAGAGAAAAATTCACTGAAAATCATTCATACAAGGGAATTGTACTTTAAATTCAGAGGGAAATTAGTTTCTTCAATAATAATTTCCCAACTATTATATTTGATTGTTCTTAATAATTTTCGGTAGTTTGGAGTTAAGTTAAAAAGAACAATCTATTTACTAACAAAGAAAATGAGCATTAAAATTAGGGAGGTGAAAACCTGGTAAACAGGCACCTTTTTGACCCTTAAGTCCTTCCTAGTTGCATTTTTCCATACTACATTGTGTCATCTTATTTTTACATCTTCATTGCATCTATCATTTGTGCATAGTCCTAATAAAGTCTCTGAGCATCATTCTATCAAGCCTTTTTCATCATCAGATTTTATTTTTCCCAGGTTATTCTTTGGTTCATTTGCACTTGGGGGCATTCTTTTCAAAACTGGCAGATTTCTAGCAAACTTTGAGTCACAATTTGGGCATCAAAACTTTGATAGATAGACTTTGAACCTTTTATTTACATCATTTTCAACCAAACATTCAATCTCCACACTTGATCTTTGACCTTTGAGACCTTATTATCAGGATTAAAAATTTGGAAAACAATCACAAGATCAGAATGGATGGAATTCTATTGGAAAAATGGCAAAACAATACAAGCACTTATTAGCCTTGATGAGTTTTGATTGCTTGATTCATGTATTTTTATCCAATTTATGATATTTTGATTAGATTGGCAATGATGAAAGCATGTCATCTTTTCCTACTTGTTGTGTGATTGTCTGGAGATTGATTCACCAAGATATGTAAACTCGTCTAATGACTTGATCATCAAAGAATCATCGAGGACATTTTCATATGGAGGAGAGTCAACTTTTTTTCTTATGAAAATGGATACCTTGGATATTTATATCTTCCATATCTTAATACCAACATCCAATTTCAATGTTTTAATCTGATGAAACCGGTATTCACACACCCATAGTCAAATTTTTCAACTAGTGGGGATTGTACTAGTTTAGACTAATTCAAGTCTGATGAAAGAAGCATTCATATCATCATGGTGTGGTTATCTAGCCAGTGATGGTTATACATGCTCCTTTTGAAAAGGCTCAATGATGAAATTATATCCATTTGTATTTCTTTGCGTAAATGATAGTTAGTTGCATTTGCATTCTAGATTAAATTGCATAAGAAGATTTTCATAAGTTAAAGGGGTAGCAACATCATCAAAGGAGGGTTCACATCTTCGGTTTCTTGTTCAAATAATTTATAGGAGACTTTCTTGTGCATTTATCATTGCATTCATTAATCATTAAACATTATTTACAAGTTATAGATTATTAAACATTATTCATTATCCAAAATAATTATATTCATTTCATCATTCATATTAGGTGCATCACATAGATATATTTCATTATCAAAATACAAAAAAGAGCATACATTCATTTAAGTCCATTGCATTGCATTTACCATTTATAATTGCATACATCATAAATTAAAAGCATTTAGAATTAAATATTGCATACATTTTTCATCCATATAACTGTGTCATATATAAGGCATTGCATCCATAGAATGTAAAGAAGTGCATCATAACATCATATAGAAAATCATATCATCAAAGAAATTCTCTTATATCATCAGATAATCATGGAAATCAAGAGTGAATCAAGTCATCATAACAACATAAATCAAATGTCATCATGTATAATCCCAGATACATGATCATGAAATAGGTACATCATAATCAATATACATATGGTACATCAATATAAAAAATGAAGATCATCACTCAACTAGGGGCACCACGTGTATCACATGTCCTACCTATATCATCTATCCCATCAAGACCACCTATGTGATCTATACCTCTACCCGTCAAAATTCTAGGATATGTATGAGGTATCTGACTAGTCCTAGCTTCACTAGGCCTCTATGTCATCATGGTCATAAACTATTGCATAATGCTAGGAACCTGATCAATCTGGCCACTAATAGTTTTCATACCTACCTACAAATTCTTGACATCCTCTATCAAGGTGTCTATAGCTTGTGGTGCTCGTGGATCACTTGGAACCTATGGAGCACCCAGAACCTGTGGAGCACCTGCAACCTATGGAGCACTTGAAACCTATGGTGCAACATGAACCTGCGGTGCAACATGTAGTTGTGGTGAAATCTGAGGAGGAACCTAAATCTATGGTACAACATGTCTAGCATGAGCTAACTGAGCCTATCTAGATGCTCTTTTTTGTCTTTATCCCCAAACTGTTGGTAAAACCTGAGCATATCTAATACCAAATCCTCCACCCCTCTCTCTCACACTACCACCTCTCACCCAGACTTTGTCACCCACTCTACCACCACCACCCCTCTAAGGAACTTGTTGAGCTCTCTATCTGTGACAACCTTTTCCCATGCCTTTGGCACCTTCATCATCAGAAGGATCATCAATATCAGAAATAGGCTCACTAGGATCTATGAATGGTGGGAATCTATGCTATGTGAACCACTGGGAATAATTTGTAGACATACCTACATTATAAATGTTCTCTCACATATCCTAAATTGTGTATCCCATCTTGTCAATCTCATCACAAGAATACTCAAATTCAACTAGTGGACCCCACATTAATCTCTCTATATGTACTCGTACATATAATGCTAATCCCTTTGGGATATCTTGTGTCCTACCAAACTGTTGGAGTACTTGGTAGAAGAAAAATCTCTCAATGATTAATGAAGATTGACCAATCATCCAACAAGGAGAAAACATATAGGGAAGCTTAGTATCATCCTCTCTCCAAGTGTCACAACCAAGATACTTACCTTATATCACCTGATCCATATCATCAAGCATGTGTCCCCAGAAATCTAATTTTCCCAGATGAGGCTGGACAATCACTCCCTCATAGAGAAATTTGTATGGCCAATATGGATCACATACTCTCCTAGCAATCAACCTTGTGACAATAATGTACTCCCATATCTAGAGATGGAGTAATACTACCCCTACATAAAGAGTTGCAAAATGTTTATATACTACATCATTTATCTTATGGTATAATCGTGCCAGAACATAGGATCCCCAATCAAATCATCGTGGGTCTACGATCATATCCTCTAGGATGCAACCCCATTCAACAATGGAACTGTGACCTCATTAATCTGGTAGAAAGAATCCCCCTATTAGTGATCCAAGTACTACTAGAATCCATGGAAATGAAACAAACTATGCCCAAGGAATGATATCATCATCGATTGTAGGATCTATGAACACTCATCTGCAAGCCTTACCATCATAAACCTGATCGTAATAGAATCACTCTCGTCAAGTCAAAATCCTAAAAATATGATACACATCCTCAGGTGTGATTATCATCTCTCCAAGTGGAAAGTGGAAGGTATTATGTTTGGAGTACCAATGCTCCACCATAGCTGTGAGAAGACCTCAGTTCATTTGGAATTGTGGCATCTCTAGAAGGAAGTACAATCCATAGAGACTAATCACATGTCTCTCCTATTCGGTCAATTGATTGACCATATCTAATGTCCAAGGTAGTAATCCCTAGATATACAACTCTCAAAATCACACATATTTGGCAATCAAATGGAATCATATTAGTACCATCATTTTAGTTGGATCATTCTAAGTCAAACAAATTTCTATCAATCTATCACTCTTTTTGAGCACATCTATTTTCTACTTGACTCTATACTGTGAGGAAGGAGAAAAAATCAACAAACATTCATCTAAATGGTTATATTAAAATCAAACGCATTTGTTTTCATCACAACCTCAGCCCTAATCTATCAGTTATTCTATCCAAGTCAAATATGACTAAAATTGGGTTTCATTTTTCTAATCAGGTTAAGCATCATTTTATTTTGGTGTATGTCTCATTTCATCATGTGTAATAATAAATTGTTTCCATGATAGTTAATTCCTTCTATGTGTTACTTAACAACTCAAAAGTGACACTTTGCTTAGTACGCGTCGGTTTGTTGATAACGCATTACTTCATTCATCATATGCACTACATTATTTGACCTTTGGAGCTAGGTTTTTCTACATGCAGCTTAAAATTTAAAAAGTGTAAAACTAAGTGTTTCCTGCACGCTACATCACATTACTCTATGTGTTATTTTAACTCGCAGATGTGCTCCTTCCTATAGTATGCGCTAGTTTAACGTACTCTACGCGCTACTTTGTAGGAATTAAAATTTTCTACCCTAATAAGCATTAAAATCAACTTTTTAATAATAAATTTCAAAATTGAACAAATAAAAGAGGTTAATAGCACTCATCAAAGGTCCATACTCATATGGTCACTGGAATCTACGCCTGCGCTTGAATTTGTGCTCCTGAATCATAATAACCATAATTATCAACTCAGTATTCACTCAAAGCAAAGTAGAGGTAAAAAATGAAAATGAAATGTGAAAATGACCCTTTTCACCCCAATTTATACTTTTTGACCTTTTGAAAGGGTATTTTTTTTCCCTTTGACCTATTTGAGTTATTTTCTTCACTGGGGCATATATTTTTTTCAAATCAATTTTATCGGGAACCTCATTGAAACTCGTTTGATATATGTCATCATTATTCCAAATCATTTTGATTCATTTCTTGAGGGGGCATTATATCTATATTAATGGATTGTCATCAAGATTCATATTGTAATATTTTTTCTCATCATGAGAGGCAACATCCTATCAATTAAATCTGCATCGATCAAATTGCAACTAGGGCATTAAATTTTTCAATCGTTATTAGGGAGGTGTTTTCAAATTAGTGGTTCACATCAGGTTCTTCATATAGCATCAATTAGATCAGGCATCAAAATTGTTCAAATCAGGGTTAATTAGATCATCAAACATTTCTTTTAACGAATGCGCTTTGCACATAAGTTCAAAGAGGGGAATTTGTAGACACCTAATTTTGGTCAAGGTAAATCAATCGGGCACAAAGTGAGAAAAATCAATTCAAATCAATCAAATCATAAATTAATTGAATTATTAAAAAAGAATTGGATTAATCAAATCAAATTAATTGTGTAATTACAATTAATCATTTAAATTGCATAGTTAAAATAATTTAAATCATATCTAACCCTTTCAAGGGTACAACATGGCTAAGGAAAATCATTTAAATCATTTAATTGAATCCCTTAAATTTCCTCATCCATCACATGGGATAAAATTGATCAACCAATGAGGATTGAGAATGGGATCTCACATAGATTAAGTCAAATGCATCCTCCATCACACATCCTGGAGTTGCATCTTGACCACTCAAATTGTCCTGTTATTTGAAACCACCCTTTAAATTATCTTAACCTTTGATACAATTGATTTAACGAAACTCTAATCATGGGTTAATCAACTCTACCCCTACCCTTGCAAAATACTTTAAATAGAAGCCATTTTTGATTCATTTACATCACACACACTCATGAAGCAAAGCATCATCACTATAGACAAATAGTCTTGAATTCATAGCAATTACATCTTTAGGATTTGCATTTTAGTGAGAAATAGGAGTTAAATGAGCATAAATATTTATCAATTCTCATTTTAGGACTGTCATTATGGATGCTTAAGGTGAGAGCATGTTGTTTTCTTTCCTAATTAGGGAGCCATGAGATGATTCTTGTATTTTTTTTAATTCATTTAGTTAATCTTTGGTATCTTTCCTTTGAATTGATCATAATAGAAAATTAATTTCATGAAGGCATAATTTTACATACACACTATGTTGGTAATATTCTACATGTGTATCTTTTTTATTAAATATATTCTTGTTCATGTAAGAGAAGAATTCACAATTGTAGTATGCAATATCTATTTTTCATGTTCATGTCCCAAAAAAATCTTTTATGCATGTTCTTCTTCATGTTGATCATCTACTATATACATAAAAAAATTTAAAGGTATATGAAATATTTGAGAGACCATGAGTTGGAGAATGAGCTCATTAGTTTGATTCCTATTTATTTTAACACCTTAAAGAACTTCTTAACCAAATTTAAACCACTAAGGTTGTATTTTAATGCATATGGAGTAGAGAAAATTATGGTAAAAGTATTCTTTATATGTTCTCTAAACTAGGTCTAAATTATTATGTGCTTGAATCTAACTTATATTTTGGAAAAGTGCTCTTGGAATCTACTTGAGTATGGATTCTTTATATAATTTTATTTCCAAATTTACTAGGGACTAAGATAAGTTAATATATATAGGAAAATTGAAGCCTTCCAACCTCAAAATTGTCAAGGTTTAGGTAGATATGAGAAATAAATAATATTAAGATAATATAGAAATAAAGAAGACAAAAAAACAAATAATAAATAGATTTAACATGGTTCACCCAATATGGGCTACATCCACAAGAGAAACAATTGTCCACTTATTTTATTATCCAATAGAGAGAAAACTACAATATAATAATTTCACAATACACATACACTAATTTATAGGACTTTTAGGAATTTTACCACTATTGGTTTTCGAAGGTCATTGACCAAATTAACCTAAACAATTCTTGATGAGTTAACAAGAAATGATTGATAAGTTAACAAAAAATAAATTGTCAAAGTGATACACTCTTTTGCAATCGGGAAATCTAACTGACCATTATGTCACCTATGGTAAAAACATACCCTATAGTGTTCCTCCTGCTATCAATACCCCTTTCTAAATCTAAATCAACATAGCCTTATAAAGTGGAATTAGAGCCTCCAAAACATAAGGAATGGGTTTTTGTACCTCTTAAATACCCGAGAATTCATTTTACAGCATTTCAATACTCTTTTCAAGGATTCTTCATATATTTTCTCATAAATCCCACTACATGTGCAATATCTAGCCTTGTACACACCATGACATACATCAAGATGCCAGTTGTAGAAGAGAATGAAACCTTAGACATATACTCCATCTCCTCTGGCATCTTAGGGCTCATCTCTTTGGATAATTTAAAATGACTAGGAAAAGGTGTACTAACTAGCTTTGGATCTTGCATCTGAAATATTTTCAACACCTTTTCTATGTAATCCCCTTGAGACAATGTCAATGTTTGATTTTTCCAGTCCCTAGTTATTCTCATACTGGGGATTTTTTTATGCACCCAAATCCTTCATAGAAAATTATTGTGCTAATTTATGTTTATGATCATTTGTATGTTGCATATTAGACTTGAAAACAAGTGTATCATCAACATATAATAATAGGATAATATAGCTACGATTATCCAATCTCTTCAACCTACACACTAAGCCCTTATTACCTTTGACCTCATATCCTTGTTGTTGTTTCATTTAAATTTATTTCTCCAAATCTCCATGGAGAAAAGATGTCTTGACATCCAATTATTTGAGATTAAAATATTTTGTAGCTATAAGACTTAGAATAGTTCAAATTGAATTCATATTAACAACAAAAGAAAATATTCAATCAAAATCAATACCTTTTTTCTATTGAAAACCTTTTACCACAAGTTTGGCCTTGTATTTTTTCTTTCCTCCATGTTCTTCCTTTAATCTTTAAAATCATTTTTTAGGCAATTCTATTTTACCTTCAAGCAATTCCACTAACTCGTAGGTTTGATTTTGTATCAAGGAATCTATATCCTCTTTCATTCCTTGCTTGCACTTATTTCTAGTTTCAACATTCATTGCTTCTGCATAACTTTCAGGTTCATCTGAATAAGTCAATAATACATAATATAATGAAGGATAATATCTTTCAAGAGGTCTACTTATCAGGGAAGATCTTCTTACTAAAGTTTAAGGAACCTATTGTGGTTTTGGTTTTTCAATATTTTATGGCACTGTCGGTACCTCATTTACTTGGATTTCATCAAGCACCATGCATTTTGTATGTTTCTCTTCTAGCTTCTTTCCATGTATCTATTACTTGTACATGACCTTTTCATTAAATATGACATCCCTAATCCTAAAGATTTTGTGATTCTCAAAATCCCATAAATGATTACCAAAATAATTAATTCCATATCTAACGAAAGTAAACTTCTTAGATTTTGCCTCAAGGTTTGATCAATTTTCTATATTGACATGGACAAATGATTCACAAACAAAAGTGTTTTTAGAAAATATTAGTTTACCTTTTTTCTTGTCCATGCCTGCTCTGGAATACCACCATCTTAGGAACTTGAAGGCCCGCCATTTTTTAAGTAAAAAAAATTATCCACAACATCTATTCAAAACTACAATGGAAATCTTGCACACAATCTTATAATTCTTTTAAGATACATGATAGTTCTCTTCATCCTTTCAGACATGCTATTTTCTTTTAGAGTTATAGGAGTTGTCTCTTCTTTATGAATCTGATGATATGAAAAATAAATATCAAACTCTTTGTTGTATTATTCACCTCTGTTATCTGATCTAAGACACTTCAACTTAGTTTATGTCTCATTTCAACAAAGGATTTCCATTTCTTAAAGATTTAAAATACATCATATTTTTTGGGAATGGAATAGACCCAAGTTTTCCTTATTGCTTCATCAATACAAGTAACATAATAATAAGATCCACCAAGATGTGATACCTGATTTGGTTCCCATACATTTGATTGTACAAGCTCTAAGTTTTCATTCTTCCTTTACTTCCCAACTCTAAGAAATATGACACTCTTTTTTTCTCCATAAACACAATTTTCACAAAATCCAAATCAGCTTGTTTCAAACCTGGCAATAAATTCTTAAAATAGAGAAGCTTCATCCCCCTATCACTCATGTGTTAGAATTATGATAAGTTTTGGAGGAGATATATAGAGAAGAAATGAGTGGATACATAAGTGGTTTTCCTTGATGGAAATGTATTCAGATATGATGATTACAGTGAAAAAAATGAACTATATGTGATTGGTAAAGGAAAGATAAACTATGTATGTTGACTGGTGATCAGGAAGAACAACATTAGACAGATTGTGGTAGCAGTCAATTTGAGGAAAGAATAAGATGTTTTTATACGATATATAATATGCATATGGTATAAGGAATCTATGATTCCAACCTCAACAATATATTTCAAAGTTTTGATTGAATTATATTTTGACAGTGAAGACACCTTACCTATCTGATCACCGATCAAAGTTTCATTTTAATTTGGTTAAGGTGGTGGATTTAAGGTGGACATATTAATATTAAATATTGGTAATACGTTAAGGACCACATATTGGATATTTTTGAAACTGATTTTGAGGAGGTTAGCTAATTTGTTAAATGGACTATGGTGGAAATTTCTTGATCTTTTGTGACCTAATGAAAGTCTATATAAGAAACACTAAATTGTTTTATTTAGGGTTGCTATCATATTATTAGGATGGCCATCCATGAATTGAAGGATCAGAGATCAGTATAGTTGTTCTCACTGAGGATTGCACCCAAAGGATAAGTATGAAACCTAGCTATCTTGTGAAACATGGGATTACTTTCAGGCAGTGGGTGACCTATGGTGAAAGTAGACCTTGAGATTAAGGGCCAGCTTCCCTTAAATAAACTTAAAACTGACCTAAACTTTTGGAGGAAAAAGGAAGAGAATGTATTAAATTGAAAGAAGTGGAAATTAAAATGAGTTGATTAACCAATATTATAAGATCCATAGATTGCAAATACACTCACAATGTGACTAGAGCATCACTCAAGACTTAACAACTTTACTCTACTTATAGTATTTCTTTTAATAATAACAAGGTGTAGATTTTAAATGAGAAGGTAAAATGAGTTGCACAACCCAAAATGCTTATAACCACACACAAATTAAGATGTTAGGAAATTGTAGACACCTAAAATTTACCAGGTGTATCTCAATCATTCCAAATTATAAATCTCAGCCAAATGCTTCATAATATCATCTCAATGCAAATCAAATGGACATTTATCAAATCAAAGGAACAAAATTCAAATCAAATTAAATGATCAAATAATCATGAAATCAA
>MU226899.1:2712365-2742654 GCA_018584345.1 Thuja plicata
TTTGATCATGATCAACTCACTCTACCCCCTACCCTTGGGAAAATGCTATAAATACAAGCAATTTCCTTTGTGTTTGGAATCCAAGAATTCAAGAGCAAAAGCATCCTTATTATAGGAATATTGAGGATCATTTGAGAGCTTTTGATAATGTTTTAGCATTTCCATTTCATTTAGCATATCATATTTAGGAGCATTTTTGCTATTTTCTCTTATGATCTTGGAGCATTTTTGAGCATTTTAAGCATTCCAGCTAGATTTGAGCATTTAATTTTCATACATATATCGTTATAGGATTGTCCTTGAGAGAGATTAAGCCTAAGAGCTCTCTTAACAAAGCTTGGATAGAAAACCATGAGATGATATAGATTTAGCTTCAATTCTTAGATTAACTTTGTTTTATCTTTCCATAGAATTGTTTGCTCTAATCTTGATTTCATAAAGGTGTATTTTCTTACACACAAATAATATGTATTTCTTGAACCTTTAGATAACCATAAATATTAAGAAAATGATTAAAATAATCACAATAACTTTGACACAATACTTGCTAAGCAACTCAAAACTCGATAGGAAAAGAAGGAATATTGTTTTGCATTTAGCCAAAAGGAGCCAAAGGACAATCTTCTTCTCAAAGAGCTACAAACAAATGTATCTCAGAATGAGATAGAATGCAAGAACTGCCTCAGCAAAATGTGAGGTATAAATAGGCGAGAACCCCAAAATCTACATTTCTAAGGAATCTGGAATTCCATGACTGCCTCCACCAAATCCAAAACTAAGAAAGGTAAGAATCCCTGACAAATTAGAATTTAGGTTTGTAAGATATGTTGCTTAGAATTGGGTGGCCTAACGTCCCCTAAAAGGTGGTGACAATGGATATTTCCAAAATTTATTCTCTAAAAGACACTCTATTTCCCAATCACACCAAACCTCGCTCTAATCATGCTTGGTAGGTAATATCTGAAAAAATAATTTATAAAACATCATTTGTCTAATATTTTACATTAATAAATTCATGATTTAAATTTTAACATATTCCATTTTAAAAAACATGACTCCCCAAACAAATAGATTATCAATTTAAAATCGTGGGGTAATAAGTTTTTACATTTTAAAAATTTCCTTTATGACCTTGGATATATTTTCAATTAAAAGGTTGTATTTTCCTTTTAATTTTCTTTACTTAGGCAAAAAGTATATCCTTAGCCTAGCCCACCTTAGCATATATTATGAAACATTTAAAACATTTCCTATTTTTAACCTATGTTTTAAAACATAATAAAATCAGCCTCTTATCTCTTTTATGCTATTTTCACCACTTTTGTATTGTGGAGAAACTCGAGCTTCACTGCACTCCATTTGGGAAAGATTTCTTTGAATTTGGAGAATGTTTACATTCGCTTGGGATTTTCTGGAACTTGGAGCTCAAAAATGGAAAGTTCACTTGCATAAAACAATGAGGTGGGTGATCATTCTCATCAATATTTTTACTTTAATCAAGCCCATGCTTTCTAAGGTATCATTACTCTCTTTTCTGCATTTCCATTGTGTGAATACATCTTTGTGCTCTCTACATCTTCTGGATTTGAGCTTGAAGTTGTAATACCTTCTCTACATTTTTTATTGTTTGGTAGTATTATTGTTTTGATAAGAAGTCATGGGCATTATTGTTGTTATCTTGAAACTGTGACATCTTAGGGTATTACTGTTGTTATCTTATCTTTATTTCTATTTTGAATCCATGGAATATAGTGTAATCATGCTATATTTATGATTTCATTGTTGTTTTTAAGGTTGCAAAAGTTGGGGCATCATGGCATAGATTCCTTGGGTTTTGAGTCCATGACATTCTATTTTGACTTGCTTTTGGGGAGTCCACGGCTAGGGCATCAATTATGTTTGTTTCTTCATTGCTGGATCAAGGTCATGGGTCTTCATTTGTATCTTTCCTTGCTATTTTCTTTTATTTGTGGATCCATTAGAGGTTGTTCAATATGGCTCAAAGGTTGTAATACTTGTTGTTTTTACTACTTTGCATGATCAGTCATGTCTTCTAATATGTGCATGCTATTTTGAATCCATAACATGTTGTATTTAATGAGATGTGCATGATGTTTTGACTCCATAACATGCAAATATCTGAGATGTGCATTTTGTTTTGAATCCATAACATAGCTAAGATACATGAGATGTGTCTGATGTTCCACCTTTTCTTTGGTTGATTGCTGATCCTTTTCTTATGGAGATACACATGAAGTGTGTCAACTCATGTTCTTTCTTTTTTGACTCCATATACATAGCTAAGATACATGTACAATATTGTGTTTTAAATTGTAGAATGTATCATATCAAAAATACATTATACTTCTTATTTATATCACCATTGATTTATGTTGAGATACAATGAATCATACATTATGTTGTTTCATATGTAGATTTACCTTTTTAAACATAGTTTTCAATTCCACATAGTTGTACTTACTGAGGTAGATGTTACTCCATTGTTGATGCATTAATAATTTGGGCCTTGGGGATTTTGAAAATGTGACCTTCATGTTGTATATTCATTTGATTTTCTATTTTAATGGATGCCATTATTACATCATCATCTCCATTGGAATGTTCCACTGTCCATATTATCTTGCATTGTTTACACCATATGAATGTTTCTCTAGTTATGTTCTTGAAGTGGGATTGTATTGTACTCCATCATGCATGAATGTTGTCTAAACTTGTTATAAAACATTATTGCAGCATCACAGAATGAACTTACTATTGTTTCTCCATGTAATCTTGCATCATGTACATGTGTTTCTGTTGTCTTGTGTGGGATATATCCCACTCCATTATTGTTTCACTTTTATGGCTCTATCTCCTTTATGCACCATTATAGCTTTCTTAAATAATGTACACCATTTTTTCTTCTAGTATCTGAATGCTCCTTGGTTACTGTTGCTTCATTGACTATTCCCTTTTTTGGATCAGTGCTCCTTCATAGGGTTGTGGGGAAAATTAGAAACTTTTTTTTTTTTATGGATCTTATGATAACCCTCGTAGTTTTAAAGTGCGGTACTATGAGGGCTTGGCAATTTGATCAAGAATGTTATTTTCATGTCATTTGAGTTTTTTCAAGAGGATTTTGAGGCCCCCTAACAATGCCAACATTGCAGAGTCCTTTGTACTTTTGGGGAATACAATACCTACATATTTGTCCTTCAAAGGTGGTCTATGATGGCTACCTTTGAAGGCTACATGTGCCTGAGCAAGGGAATTTATTTAAATTTTAATGCAATTTCACAACTTTTTCTTTACCTGCACATGGAACAAGTACATTAAGTAAAACATGGTACTTCTCTCTTTTCTGCATCATTTGAGTCTTCATCTGCCTTGATCATGGATCATCTCTTGATAGCTCATGATTATGTGTGGACATGTATGGTTGCAGATGTAGATAGGTGGCTAGGTATTCATTTATTTCTTAGATTTTAAAGATCTAACCCAACTTCATTATTGCAGGTACTGGACCAGCTCTAGAATTAGAATGACCTCAACATTCTTCCTCTCAACATGCAATAACTTGTATCCCTCTATCTATTTATGTCTCACTTTTTCATGTATGTATGTAGTCATAAGATATTTAGCATTGGATATGCTAATGGCCTATGTGATCTCTCCATATTTTCTTTACTATCTTTACTGCACATGTATACCATCCATGCTTATATATGATCAAGTATATGCCATTTTATTTAATTTATTGGATAACTTACTTTACTTCCTTTTTTGCACATTTATTTTAGCTCAAAATAAACTCAAATTTAATCCAGATCACTAATAATGTGAAAACTAAGTTATTTTAGAAATTCACCTAGTAAATAGGCTAACAATACCAACCAATTGAATGAACATGAGAATTTTGTAACATTTATGGTGACCTCAGCTGAGTACTTTCCTACTAAGCACCTTTTTGACCAGTTTCCTTTCCACTATCCATTGGGCATAGAGTCCCTTGGTATCTATCTAAAAACTTAACAGCTCCTAAAACAAAACTAATAAGTGCCTAAGACAGATTGGTATTATTATGAGGGTCATAACATGTGAGTATTGATGGTTTGTATCAGTGGGTGCTTGCCTCACTAATACCGATCACTGATGCTTTCTTTAAGAGGCTTAGAGGATGACATCAATGTGTCTTTAGCTTACTACTAACAACTAAAAGCATGGAAAACACAACAACTAAAACTAAAACACGCTTGTGCTTACAACACTTAGGGTAAAAACAAACTAAATTGTAAAACAACTAACTACTAATGTATAGGGGGTAGTGCTTTGACCTCAATAGCATAACTTATGGTGAATCCCATTCATAGGAATGGGCAATTATTCTCTACTCATAGTAGATAAATGGAGGGCATTGTGGGCTTTGCATTTAGTGATCATGAAGGGCCCACTCCATATTGCATCAAATTTTGTATGCCTCACAGGTTTACTCTTTAATTCATCCCACTTAAGGACCAAATCTCCCTCCTTAAAAACTCTAGGCACAACTTTCTTATCAAAATTTTTCTTCATTTGAGCATGATGACCCTCTATATTTTCTAAGGCTAGTTTTCTTGTCTCCTCAAGCTCAATAAACTCTACAAGTCTAACTTGGATAGAATCCTCTTGTATAAATTCAAGTTCCTTAATAAAGTTTAGAGTAGGTATTTCAATATAAAAAGGAACTCTAGCTTATTTTCCATAAACTAGCATGTAGGGAGAACTGCATGTGGATCTTTGGGGGTCATTCTGTCTGTCCATAAGGCTAGCTTCAACTTGTACCATTATCTTTGGTTCCCCTCAATGGTCTGCTTGATGATCCTTATAAGGTTCTTATTAGTTGAATCTACCTGACCATTACCTTGAGGGTAATAGTTGGATGAAGTATTTCAAATAATGTTTTGATTCACTTCCCATTCAGAAATATTCATCCCTGAGAAAGCATATCAATTCTATGTGATGATAGAGTTGGGTGTGCCAAACCTTACCACAATATCTTGGTAGAAGTTAAGGACAAATCTTTCATTTGCATCATTTAGTGCCACAACCTCTATCCATTTAGTGAGGTAATCTGTGGCTGTAAGAATCCACTTGTGGCCAGCACTGGAAGGTGGGTTGATGGGGCCAATGAATTCCTATCCCCACTTTGTGAAGGGATGTTCTACCTTGTTACGATGCAATGGAAAGGCTGCTAGCTTCTATTTACATGCAAACACAATAAATTTTTTACATTTTATTACCCAAACAAAGGCATCCTTGTGCATGTTAGTCCAGTAATACCCTGCTCTCATCACCTTTAGGGAACTAGTTCTTTCTGCAAAATGGCCTCCACATGCTCCATCATGGAACTCCTCAAGAATGTTGTCTATCTGGCTTAGCTCAACACACCTTAGTAAAACATCATTATATTCCTTTCTATACAAGACACCATCCAGAATGACAAAGGAATGGCTTGAAGATAGAAATACCTTATTTTGGCTCTATCAAGACCTTGGGGACACTCATAGGTTAGGAGGTAGTGTTTCATTTCTATTGTCCAAATTGTAGGATCTGCATTCTAATTCATTAGGATAACATCTTCTTCTTGTTGATTGTTGTCATCACGTCCTTCTGCCATTTTTTCACATAACCCTTTACCTCTTATCAACTTGGTAACTTTTATTTGAACATCATATTCCATTACCTTAGTGATCCAACCATCTCTTTTTTGGTTCAAATCTTTGTTCAAAAGGAAATATTTAATGCAGGGGTGATAAACCATGAAATGAATTGTATTATTGGAAAGAAAATGTCTAAATTGTTTCAAGCTTCTTACAACTATTAGGACATGCTTCTCCACTGAGGTGTAGTTCAACTCATACCTCTTCAAATAACTTTTTTACTTTCATTTGTGTAATGGAAGAATACATTATTTTTTAGCGCATGTGTCATAGGCCTCAAAAATGCTGCAACATTTGGGATGGATCTCCTCAAGAAATTGATTCTCCCTAGGAAGCTTTGTAGCCCCTTCTTGTGTGTTGATAATGGAAGCACCAGGACTACACTTATCCTTTTAATGTGAATGGTTGTACCCTCTTTGGAAATAATATGTCCTATAATTCTACCTTCATGGACAACAAATATGCACTTCTTTGGCTTCAATGTGACTCCAAATTCCCTGCATCTCTCAAAGATCTGTCTCAAATGAGCCAAGTGCTCATTAGTAATTTGAAAAAATAGTTATGTCATCTAGATAAACTAGGACAAACTTATACATTAGGCTAGAAAATGCTATCTCCATAGTTTTCTGGAAGGTTACACCAGCATTAGACAACCCAAATATGCCATGGTACCCCATTTAGTTGTAAAGGATGTCTTATATTGGTCGTCCTCTTTTACCATGACCTAATTATACCCAGAAAAGCCATATAGAAATTAAAATCTATCATATCCTAAGACTAGCCGAAGTATTTATTTCATGGAGGGTAGTGGATGGTGATCTTTAAGTGAGACCCGGTTCAGATCCTTGAAATCTACACACAACCAGATCTCACCATTCTTCTTCTTGATAGGAACCAAGTTAGAAAGCCACAAAGTATTCTTAATAGAGAATCTAATGTTAGCCTCAATCATCTTCCTTAGTTCTTCTTTCATTAGTACCTCTAACTTGGGGT
This sequence comes from Thuja plicata, assembly GCA_018584345.1. Classification (NCBI taxonomy): domain Eukaryota; kingdom Viridiplantae; phylum Streptophyta; class Pinopsida; order Cupressales; family Cupressaceae; genus Thuja; species Thuja plicata. The sequence goes on from MU226899.1 coordinate 2,719,058, forward strand.
TAATGGGTCTTTGATTTTGTCTTACAAGATTAGCATTGGGTTCAAGATCAATAGTGTGTTGAGATAAATGAGGTTCAAAACATTTCAAGTATTACTACTCCCATGCAAACACATCACTAGATTCTTGGGATAATGAGACAAAATTTTACTATTTAGGTTGAGTATATACATTTCCAACTTTTAGGAACTTATCCCAGAGTATATCAATGGGCTAATAGTGTTCCTCCTTCATGGTAATTCTTTCCTTATCTCCTCTAATCTGGTCATCAAAGTTAAAGATAGACACAAGTGTCACTAATCCCTTGGGTAACTTGTTAGTTTTCAATTGCAACATCTGATCATTGTATTTATTGGCATACTTACTCTCATTAACATTAGATAATTTGACTTCTTCCATCAAAAAGTTTAGGATTTGTTCATCACATTAAAAAATATGTCAGCTTACCTAATTATCTAGGACTAAAGGCCTCACAAGAATATTCACATACTATTGCATTCCAGTGTTCTTGAATTCCTTAGGAATGTCATATTCATCTCCCACAGTAGCTAACTTGTCTTCTTGCTTGTTCTGGTTCCTTGAAATAGAGGTTAAGTTAAAGGAATCAAAGCCTTCAATTAGATGTTAGACCATGTGCTTGTACATTTTGAGCACATCATTCTTGGTGAGATTGATGTTGTGAATCTAATTAACTATCAGCTCACTGTCACCAAGGACTTGTAAACAGTTGATGCCCTCCTTTCTGGCCCACTTTAAGCCATGAATTAGAGTTTCATACTCTATTGTGTTATTAGTGAAACTAAAGGAAAGGCATACAAAAGAATAATACATTTTCCTTTCTAGTGAATTTAGAAGAGCTCCTCCTCTAACACCAATCTTGATTTTGGCACCATCAAAGAACAACTACCATAGATCATTTTGTTGTTGTTCTGAATCCTTCTCCTCCCTATTCATCAAGTTTGGGATAACAAAATTATTCTCATGGATGATATACATCCCTATACCATACACCTCCATGTTCCTAAAGGTATTATCCTCTGGGTTGTCCTCTACCCACTCATCCAAGGCCATGTCTAGGATATTCTCAGTAGTGGTCTATGGTTCTGAGACAATAAGCTCTTGTTCATGGAATGTTAGGTTGGCATTGATATGTTTAGGTGTATATGACTCTACATGATCTTTTGAAAAGGTTTTTGATTTGATTGTAACCTTTGTGCCATACCTGGTTCTAAAATACAGGTGAAACCAATTTGAGGAAAGATACTTACCCAACTTGGCAGTAAAGTCTCTGCTAAGGAAAATGGAAAAGTAGGGTGGTAGGTCAATAAAATAGACATCTTGAGGGATTGAGAAGTTAGGACACTCATGCAATGTGAGACTTAGGTCCTTGATTGTTCCAAATGCACTGACTAACGACCCATATAAATTGAAAAGGAGCTTATCTAGAGGCTCATAGGATAACCCTAATGTGTTAGCTAACTGCTTAGGTATAACTAAGCTTCTTGCTCGAGCGTCAATCATATAGTTATGCATGATAAAATTTTCAATAACAAAAGTGACATAGAAAGGAGGAGGCTTGACTTATGGAGTCTATTGATCATTTATGGACTGCAAGATAGCTTTTACACCTTTCTAATGTTTCTAAGAAACATCAACAATCAGAACCCTAGCTTTCTTTGAAACATCCTTTTAAATCAATGAAATTTTAGACAAAGCATAAAGAATTAATTCATTTTTCCCATGAATGGCTAAATTGTCTAGCATGGGTACACTTATAGAATTTTTCTTCATTTGTTTTACAATATTGAAGGAACCCAATCTTACCTTTTGTTGTCCTTTTCCTACAGAAACCTCTAGTTGTGTTGGCATAGGTTGTGCCACTATCTTCACATGCTCCTTAGCTAGTATAGGTTGTCCCCAAGGAAAAATATGAAAAACCTTAGGCTGTGAAACCACAACTATGTCCTGATGATCTATAGAAAATAGTTGTTCTGCACTCATGGTCTTCTTCTTAAACCTTGTGTTATCTAAAAGACAAACATAGTTTTGATTGTCAATATGGGGAAAGTTAACCCACATAACTCCTCACTTTGCCAATTCATCAGAAACACATTAGGTTTACTATGTTCACTTGGGTCTGCTGGTTGATTTTTTTGAATCTAAGGCTCTTGTGGCACTTCCTATAGAATCATAACATTTTTATGCACCATAAGGGTTTGGCCAAATCCATTGGGAAAAACTCCTTGAATGTGTTGTTGGTTTCATGGCCAAACAAAATCATAATATTGTGCCATATTGTTTTGTGGTACTGGAACAAGATCCCTAGAGGTACTAGGAATTTTAGGGTTATAGGGATGGCTAGCCCTTTGATTATAGTTCCTTTCTTGGCCTTGTTGAACTAATTGATAAGGGGTCTATTTTTTTGGTATTGAGCCTAACAAGGGGCTTGGTAAGGTTGTTGGTAAGGAACTTGATAAGGTTGAAACTATTGCATCTTGAGACTAACAATCTTATTGGTAAAGTTTTGCAAGGTCTTTTTAATCTCCTTCAATTCTTGGGACTGGTCTATAGCTAGAGTAGTAGATTGTTGTGAAAGAGCTAGGATAGGTGGAATAGATTCCAAGGCTGGAAAAGATTCAGGAATAGGCTATAATTATAGGAATAGGGGCATTGGAGGCCTTGGGGATATTTTCTCAGCTAGGATGAGACTATTCTTAGCTCTTATGGAAATATCAAAGGTTCTCGGTAAGTTTATTCCTCCTACTTCCTAGATTGTCATAGAAATGTCACTGTTAAGTGCCCTCAAGTAATGCAGAAAAGAATGCTAGTTTGAAGGCCTAACTTCTACTAGAATTCTGTTCCATGTCCCTTGTAACCTAAAATTGAAGTCCATCATATGATCCTGGGAAGCTCTCTTTATGGTGGTCAAATTCTCTCCCAAAGAGAGGTGGTCAGATTTATCTTCAAACTGGGCAATCATGGTGACACCTAGATCATCCCAGGTTGCTATAGAATTAACTTCTAATCCCTTGAACCATTGCAAATCTTTCCCCTTTAGTGATGTTTCTAATAACCTTACAACCACATCATCATGGGTTATGTGATAAAGACCATAGAGGGATGCAACATCTCTTATGTGTTCAATGGCTGAGGTTGGATCCTCTCCAATAAAAATGGGAAATATTTTAAGAGCTCCCATGGGTAGGTCATGTTGTTGCAAGTTCAAAGGGCTACCCTAGTTAAAAGAAAAAAAAAGGCTAGTTTTAGGCCATAGGTGGATTTGGGAGAACTTGAACTGCTGGGGGTACTTTAGATAATAGAGGTAGTGGTGGGATAATAGGACCTCCTCCAAGGATATGACTAGGAAAAGTAGGTTGAGATACACTAGGATGGGACTGAGTATGCTTGATTTCCATGTCCCTCTTCTTAGATGGAGGTACATCTATATATTCAAAAGGATCCCTCCTCTACCTAGTTGGTATCCTGTTCATGTTCTAGAAGGATTGACCTACATAAAACAAGATTAGAGCCTCCAGGTATGATATCTCACAATTCATAACAAAGACATAGCTACTACTCATACCAAACAACAACTCTATATAACTTTTCTTAGAATACTGGCTCAAAAGAGTTTCTCCCACCGGGAGTAACAAAAACTATTCTCACTAAGGATTTCACCCAAAGTCTAAGTATAGAACCTAGCTATCCTATGAAACATGGGACTAGTTTCAGGCTATGTGTGACCTATGGTGAAAGTAGACCTCCAACTTAAGGGCTAACTTCCCTTGAATCACCTTAAAACTGAACTAGAATTTTGGAGGAAAAGGGAAGAGAAAGTATTGAATTTACATAACTAGAAATGAAAATGAGGTGATTCACCAATCTTAAAATGTCCACATGTTGAAAATACACTCACAATGTGACTAAAGAATCAATTAAGACTTCACAACTTTACTCTACTTATGGTATTGCTTTTAAGAATAACAAGGTGTAGATTTTAAATGAGAAGGGGAAATGAGTTCCACAACCCAAAATACTTATAATGACACACAAATTATGAATTTAGGAAATATTATGTGTTTCCCAAACCTTTGATAAGCATAAATATCAAGTAAAGGATTAAAATAATCACAACTTTGACACAATACTCACTAAACAACTCAAAAATCAATAGGAAAAGAAGGACTATTGTTCTGGATTCAATCAAAAGGAGCCAAAGGATAATCTACTTCTCAAAGAGCTACAAAAAAACATATCTTAGAATGAGATAGAACACAAGAACTACCTCATTCACCAAATGTGAGAGGTATAAATAGGTGAGAACCCTAAAATCTGCATTTCCAAGGAATCTAGAATTCCATGACTACCTCCACCAAATCCAAAACTGATAAGGTAAGAATCCCTAACAAATTTGCACTCAGGTCCGTAGGATATGCTACTCATAATCGGGTGACCTAACCTCCCTTAAAAGGTGGTGACAATGAATATTTCCAAAATTTATGCTTTAAAAGAACCTCTCTTTCCTAATCACACCAAACCTCCCTCTAATCATGCTTGGTAGGTAATATTTGACAAAATGACTTATAAAACATCATGTTTCCAATATTTTACATTAATTAATGCATGATTTACATTTCAACATATTCCATTTTAAAAAAAACATGACTCCCCAAACAAATACATTATCAAATTACAATCTTGGGGTCATATGTTTTTACAATTTAAAACTTTCCTTTATGACCTTCTTTGATATATTTTCAAATATAAGTTTGTATTTTCCTTTTAATTTCCTTTACTTAGGCAAAAATTATATCCTTATCCTACCCCACCTTAGCATATATTATGAAACATTTAAAACATTTCCCATTTTTAACCTATGTTTTAAAACATGCTCAAATCAACCTCTTATCTCTTTTATGCTATTTACACCACCTTTTTATTGGGGATAAAATTGAGCTTCACTGCACTCTATTTGGGAAAGATGAATTTGAATCTGGAGAATGTTTCCATTTGCTTGAGCTTTGCTAGAACTTGGAGCTCAAAAATGGTAATTTCAATTGAATAAAATGAGGTAGGTGATCATTCTTGTCATTCTTGTTGCTTTGATCAAGATCATGCTTTCTAGGGCATTGTTACTCTCTTTTCTGCATTTCCATTTTGTGAATACATCTCTATGCTCTTTGCATCTTTTGGATTCGAGCTTGAATTTTTAATACCTTGTCTACATGTTATATTGTTTGGAAGGCTTGCTGTTTCGATAAGAAGTCATGGGTATTATTTTTGTTATCTTGAAACTGTGGCATCTTACGATAACACTACTACTACCTTGTCTTTATTGATGTTTTGTATCCATGTAATGTGGCATAACCATGTTACATTTATGATTTCATTGTTGTTTGTAAGGTTTTAGAAGTTTGGGCATCATGGCACAGCTTCCTTGCGCTTTAAGGAACTGAAATCTTGCTTGTCCTCAAGAAGGGGATATGCATTGGTTAGACATGAAAGCTATTAAAATGAAATCCTATGAATTTCTCTTTAAGTCTTCTTAATATTTCTTTGTTTCATCTGCAACACTTCATGATGTTATACTTTATTCCCTTTGTTACCTCTTCATATGAAATTCCATTTTTATTTCTCCTTACTTTATCACACTCATTTTTGCACAGCTGCCCCAAAATAGTTTTATTCTTTGTCACTTTAAATCTTTAATTTAGCTTTTGTCATTTTGAGGAAACAATGACAAAAAGAAGTCAATAGATGAATGAAACAAAATCACCATGAATATATTAGGTAGAATATAAATGTGTAGGCAAGGTCATCCTCCTATGGTCTATGACAATAACACAAGGTATTCATATATTCCCCCCAGCTCAAAGGTTATTTGTCCTCAAATAACAATGTATGCATGAGGGTAGCAAAATAAATCAGTTATGAAGAATATAATTACAATAATGGCAATTGAAAAACAAAGTGCCATGCATAGATAATTAACTACTAAAAATGATAAATATTCTTAATAAATAGAAATCATAAATGTAGTACCATTTGTGTTGTTGTGAGAAGCTTCAAACTTGAAAAACAATTGACAGTACATGTCCCTTCATTGCTGAATATTCAGGTCCCTCCAAGAGTATTGCATATATAATATCAATAGTTGTAGATGTCCTCATACTTGGTGCAAGTTATCTTTTGAATCACATAGTAGTTACTACAGGATGACTGTTTAGTCACACAACAATGGTTGTAGGATGATTGTTTAGTCACACAGTAGTGACTACACAATGATTGTTCAGTCACACAGTAGTGACTACAGAATGATTGTTCAGTCACATAGTAGTGGCTGCAGGATGACTGCAAGATGAATGTCACACAGTGGCTGCAGGATGACTGTTAAAGAAGACAACAGTTGTTGCATGCAACTTGTAGAAAAACTCTATCCATCCAATGACTTATAATACCACTTTGGATGTCCATTGTCCATTAAATAAAATCTGATTAGACCAAGTAGACAACACCATTGAATAGACATTCTTGATAGCATGAAGGTCCAACTACCTAATGGATTTTTTTTTTGACAACATATGCAAAGACTCTCTTCTGAAATTAAAGACTCGACTTATGCCCAACCTTGAAAAGTGACTTGAATTTTGAGAAACCAACCAACTATGAGCTTCTCTAAAATAGCCAGTTAGACAAGAAGAACTAGGAAAGATCTAAGACATTGTGTGCAACACTTATTGAATGAAAAACCTACCCTAACCTACCCTAACCTATCGGAACCTACACTAACCAGCAAAAAATACTTTCTTAAACAAAACCATTTACTGGTTCTTTGAAGTATCTTCCTTTTGTCAACAAATTCCAATGCTTCACATTTTTATGAGCAATTAGAAATAGGTGCAACATCAATAGAAACTTAATAAAAAACACTTTTTGATAGACATTAAAAAAATTACTTATTACTTCATGCTGGCAATACATTATGTTGTATTGAAGTGCATAAGTAAGCTGAAATAGTTCTCCTTTAGGTGCAACTTCATATGCAACTTTGTCTTTAGATGGAACTTCTTTCTTTGTTGCAACCATAACATTTGATTCTCTATTCACCTCCACTTGAGATAGATGTCTAATAGTATATCCCCGTGAAAGAACATTTTTTGAACCCTCCTTGTTGTCTTTGTGTTGATGAGCTACTTCATTATCCTCTATTTGACTTGTAAAAACCAATTTGTGTGACTGATTTAATAAAAGTGTAGAAATCTCTACACCATCTTCATGATTCTCATAGTTTTGCACTATAAATGATGCTGGTTTAGCATCTAAGGCTAAGAAAAAATCCTCTAAATAATCCCAAAACTGGTCTTCTTCAATATCTTCTTTACTTTTCTGCATGAGAGGACTAATTTTCACTTTATTGTAGCTCTCTTCTTGAAGTAGGAGTTCTGATTTGACATCAAATTCATCTTGAGCAGGAACCTTGTGCATGTTGATTTATTCATTTTTCAAAGCAAGGTTGTCTTCATTTTCCTCCTCATAAATCAACATCTTGTCATCAATATGTGAACAAAATTCCTCTATGATACTAGAGAACATGTCATCATTGATTTCCAAACTTGATGCAAATGACATTGGATCTTGGTTGTTATTCTTCATGGATCTAAAATCCATATTTTGCTACTTCTTGTCGTGCTTTTTCAAAATTTTCAAATCCTAAGTGCTTTGAATGGAAACTACAATTCTAGAAAAATGACAAAGAGCTACTAAAACTTAGAGACTCTCATAGCCTGATTCATCCCTGACAGCAACGCCAAAAATGTTGGACCTCATAAAGGGATCAAAAACTAGGCAATTACCATGACTTAGGGATTGGACATCCTACCGAGAAGCTGTCCTCCTTAACATGAAGGCACATTTAAATTATCAACCTGAGGATGTATACTTGAAATGAATCTGCAAACTATATGCACTATGGGATTCTTTGAGTTATTCTATCATTGCAAAACTAAAAACATAACAATGCTGGAAATGAATCTAACTGCACAGTAATGGCTGCAAGAAACTGCATAGTAATGGCTGCAGACAACTATGTAAATTGCTACAATAGTGGTTGTAGATGGTACAAAACTACTGGAATTAATATCATTGCATCTGAACTACAATATAAACTACTCTAAACAATTATAGAGTCATAGTATCTCAAGTGGCCTCTTCTTGAGTGGCTACAATCTTAGCTACAAGTATTCAATATTAAATGTAGAAGATCAATTTCTAAAATCATATTCTTATTGAAAATAAAAATGATTACATCAATTGATATCAAACTTGCTAACTAAACAAACACACTACTAACAAGACTTAGCACAAACTAGATACTCCCTAATCATCCCACTCAAGCAAGAGCTCATAGATATACATGAGGCTTGAGATTTGGATTAATTACAAACTCAAAAACTTGTGACAAATTTCATTTATCCCACAACATCAAGGATATGAATTATTCCCCAACAAACTAATAAAGGACAAACTGAAATGAGTTGAGAGTGTTCTAATCCACTTCAAACTCTTACAACATGAAAATACACATATGGCTGAAAATGTGCATAAATACATGCCATAATTATTTAATAATCATAAATTATTGTTCCCACAAGTTACTCCATTTTTTTCTGACTTTAAAAACTTTATATCCACGAGATAAACAATAGGTGGAAGTGTTCAAATCAAACTAGAAGTCATTCCTTAACTGCTGCCTTCAAATGCGCCACCTTTTAATCAATCAACTTCAGATGAGTGTGTCTCATAAAATGTTCCTAACTAACTAAAATGGTAAAAAGGGTTGTTGCTCCTCCTTTTCCTCTTTCCAAATAATTATGAAAATCCATATTTCATTAAGCATTGAGTGAGATATACCTGTTTTACTGAAACTAGTTTTTGACTATTTCTGTTGTCCATTCTGTTGCCACTTTTTCTGCAGTCAACTTCAAACGTGTTTTTCTCATTAACTACTACAATTTAACTCAAACCATAAAAAGGGGTTTTTATCCTCTTTCTTATCTTTCTGAATCATTAATAAAATATGGATTTAATTAAGAAACGTTGGAGATATTCTCATTATGCTAAAACTAGGTGTTGACTTTTTTTGCATTTCTAGCAACTACTGAATGTTGGCAAGTGTCAACTTGCTTCTCCTTCTTTCCAGCTGCATGAACGACTCAAATATCTCACAAACAACATGTTAATCATTTCAAAACACTTATTATTTAATAATAACCATTTATCATAATATTTGATCACAATTTAGCATTAACTAGCTTGACATACAAATGCTAATCAATAAATCATTAATCATAGTTAATGCTTCATAAATCAAGGTAATGTATGGAAATGACTTAGAAAGATATTGTAAACATAGGTTAAAGTGTTGTAGGAAAGGAATATAAATATGACATTTTATTGGCTCATCAGTTGTGACATGCTATTTTGACTTTCTCTTGGGGAGTCCACGACTAGGGCATCACTAATGTTTGTTTCTTCATTGCTGGAACAAGGTCTTGGGTCTTTATTTGTATCTTTCCCTGTTGTTTTTTTTAATTTTTTGATCCATTAAAGGTTGTTCAATATGGCTCAAAGGTTGTAATACTTTTTTTTTTCACTACTTTGCATGATCATTGTTATCTTCTAAGATGTGCATGTTTTTTTGAGTCCATAACATGTTGTATTTAATGAGATGTGCATGTTGTTTTGACTCCATAACATGCATATATCTGAGATGTGCATGCTATTTTAAATCCACAACATAGCTGAGATACATGAGATGTGCATGATGTTCCACCTTTTTTTTAGTTGATTGCTCATCTTTTTCTTGTGGAGATACACATGAAGTGTGTCAAAAAACCATGTGCTTGTTTTTTTACTCCATATACATAGCTGTGATACATGTACAATTCTTTGTTTTATTTTGTAGAATGTATCATATATAAAATACATTATACTTGTTGTTTATGTCACCTTTGATTTATGCTGAGATACAATACATCATACATTATGTTGTTTCATATGAAGATTTACCTTTTTAATCATAGTTTTCAGTCCCACATGGTTGTACTTACTGAGATAGATGTTGCTCCATTGTTGATGCATCAAGAATTTGGGCATTTGGGATTTTGAAAATGTGATCTTCATGTTGTATATTCATTTTGATTTGATGTTTTAATGGATTCCATTGTTGAATCGTCATCGTCATTGGCATGTTCCACTGTCCATGTTGTCTTTCATTGTTGGCACCATATGAATGTTTCTCTAGTTTTGTTCTTGAAGTGGCATTGTACTGTACTCCAGCATGCATAAATGTTGTCTAAACATGTTACAAAACTTTATTGCAGCATCAAAAAATGAACTTACTATCACTGCTCCTTGTAATCTTGCATCATATACATGTGTTGCTTGTCTTGTATGGGATATATGTTTCTCCATTATTGTTGCACTATTATGCCTCTGGCTCCTTCATGAACCATTATAGATTTCTTGAATAATACATACCATTTTGTCTTCATGTATCATGAATGGTCCATAGTTACTACTTCTTCATTGATTATTCCCTTTTCTAGTGTTAGTGTTTAAAACTATTATGCTTTGAAAGAAACCAATATACCTTGAGACTGGTGTTAGGAGTGGTTAGCTCCAAGTATGAAATCTCTCCAAGGTAACTAGTCCAACTATAGGGACAAGACTGCCTATATATGTTAAATATGTCCTTCTTATTCAACCATACACTTCAACATATTACTTATTCATCAGACACACACAGAAGTGAATATGATTTATCAGCCTACATGCATGTATGATTCGACATGTTTCCTCCTATCCAGATGGGGTTTTGAATGGGTCTCAGAACGAGAGTCTCACAACCTAGACCAATCAAAGAATGAAGGATTTTTCTCCATGAATGCAATGCAACATTAATCTAAGAATGAAGGATGCAAGATTAATCTAAATCGGATTAAACTATGACATGATTTGAAAGAGATTGCAATGTAAGATTAATATAATAAAATGAAACTAATCTATTGCAAATGAGAGCTTAATGTAAATGAGATTATGAACTATAAAATGCAACAACGATTCGTTATTCTAACAATGCATATCCTTGAATGAGAAATGGGAGTTCTTTTATAGACTGAGAGTCTGCTCATAATAGAAAGTTTCCTTTTGAATTAAAACAAATAAAAAAGCCAGTTCAGATTAGTAAGTTTTCTTTAAAAGAAAATAGTGAACTATTTTTTCTTTGTTTTTTAACTATTTTCTTTTTTATTTTAACTATTTTCTTTCTCTTTAAAGCACAGTTAATTCAAATTTTCTATTTTTGAACTGGAGAGACAATTTTTGAGAGAATATTTAATTAAAAAAATAGAATATGACCTCATAAATGTATTTTCTCAATTATTTGAATAATTAAATTCAATCTTTGAAATGAGGATATTTATTTAATAATTAAATATTATTTAATTCTTTTTTATGTGTTTTAGCTAAAAGGGGTGAATTTAATTTAATTAAAGTGCTAGGACTTTTATAATTAAATTAATTCAATCATAGGGTTTGTTTAGCTAATTTATTTATATTTAGGAATTAAATATAATGTACGATTAATGCATATTTAGGATTTTTTGCATTTGACACTTAGGTCGAGTAGAGTCAGTCAAAACTCAAAATTGCCTAGTACAATAGGACTTTGATGATTCAGAAGAATGACAAATGCAACAAAATTTGTTAGGGTTGCAAGATGCCAAATTTGGGGTGTTACACTTTGCCCCTCTTTGAATTAATGTGTGGGCAGTGCATTGATTCAAAGAATAGTCTGATGTCTGAAGCACAAAAGAATAAATTTTGAAAATTGATGATGCAAAGATCGATTGATGAAGATTTCAGAGCCATCTCTAGGATAGAGCTTAACTCTCTGAAGTCTAGGTTAGATTGCTAAGATGCTGGTCAAGTAGAGTTTTCAAGGGTCATCTCCAGAACCAAGCTTGATCCTAAGGGATTCAGGTTAGATTGCCCCGATACCTAATAGATTAAGATTTCAAGAATCATCTCTAGAACAAAGCTTGATCCTAAGGGATCTAAGTTATATTGCTCAGATACCTAATAGATTAATATATTTCAAAAGACTGTCCCCAGAATGAGGATCAACCTTCAGGAGTCAAAGTTAGATTGCCCCAATACATGTCCATAAAAAGATAATCAATAGAGATTTTTTAGGAAAATCTCCAGAATGAAGCTTAGTCGTCCAATATCTAGGTTAGGTTGCCCAAACAGTGGTTAGATCGAGTTTGAGAATCATCTCTAGAACGGAGCTTGATTTTTAGGAGTCAGGGTTAGATTGCCCCAATTCCCAATGGATGATATTTTTGAGAACCATCTCCAGAATAGAGCTTAATCCTTGGGGACCTGAGTTAGGTTGCTCAGATACCAAAATAATGAGATTTTAAGAATCATCTCCAAAACAAAGTTTGATTTTCAGGGATCTAGGTTAGATTCCCTCGATACCTAATAGATGACAAGATGTAGGGAACAAAGGTGCCCCTATTGATTGTGGAGTATCTAGTTTTAACTATGAAGAACAAAAAAAATCAACATGCCCCAAGTGATGAGATGCCCCTAGCAATGAGGAATTTTGAATTCAGATTAGATTGATTGGAATAGATTCAATGATGTAAACATCCTACCCCCTTAGGAGCGAAATGGAAAGATGAAACATCGCAATGATGAATGAGAGAGAAATTGTAGATAGATGTTGAATCAGAGATCAAGAAGAGCTCAAAGTAGATTACGGAAGAATTTTGAAGATTTAGAATCAATTCTGAGTGATTTTGAGGTTTGGTTGACCAAGTTGGACTATGGTTGACTAGAGTTGGCTAGAGTTGAATTTTGAGGAAAAGAGTTGAATATTTGAGAAAATGTTGATTAGATGTGATTCTAAGAAGAAAGCAACATCAGAAAGTCAACTGCACAAGCATCCAATCGCGTCGGTCCCAAAAATTTTAAAATGCAATTTTGAGCAAGATAGGAGTGTCAGATTTTGATTTTGATCCCGAAAATGGATTGAGCATATAGTTGAAGATAGAGAGTGAGGTCTGAACACTTGTATAGTAGTGGTGAAGCCAAGATGCTAAAGTTAGAGAGTGAGGATCGAACACTTGTATAGTAGTGGTGAAGCTAGGCCATTGAAGAAGAACCCCTTAATGTACAAATCCAGGAGAATGCAATGAAGTGAGCATCAAATTGCTGCCACAATGTAAGTCTAGAATGAAAATGCAATCTTATGCTAGATGCAATCCCTAGGACATGGTTGTGAGACCCATCGAATATTTTTCATCATAGAGCATTTTTGGAACATCAGAGTCGATACAATACTTATTGGTGCCACTGCAACCATAAGAATATGAATTTGACTTTCATCAGATAAGATATGGGAAACGAATGTAAGAACCAGGGCACAAAAGCCAAGATGACCTGAACAATGTTTCTAGTTGATGTTGTAAGAGTACAGTTGTATCAAGGCATTCAAAGCCAAGATAACCATGAGTGCAATCATGCGTAAATGAATAAAGCAATAATAGTCAAGGAGATAGTACCGACCTCACCATGGAGTACAAATAAACAAGATCAAGGGATGTGAGGCTTTTCCACCTTAGTGCGAGAGCTCTTATCACATACACCCTATTTATTTGATGTTCATGGATCATCGGGACTACACCAACAAGTAGCAGACAAAGAAAATATCAATGAAATCCATGAGAATAGACAAAATACAAAGAAAGATTCAATCATAGCTCAGTCGGTTTCAAAGTTTTTGAATATGTATGTGTATAGGGGTGTTGAAAAACACCGTTATGCTTGTGAGTGCATTGTGTTTGATTGTCATTGATAGATGTTTACGTTTGTGATATCTAATGTGTGTTGAAAAACACATATGTGACCAAAGATAGTGTTAAGAAACACTGTTTGAATTGGGGTTTTGAGAAACACCAATTTGTGTCAGTAGATAGCTATCCTTGAGAAGTGACAAGATTATCATCTAGATGTAAACCAAAGATTTGATCAAATTTGGGGACTCGTGCCCCTAGTAGTGGTGACTAACATGACATATGTTGTGACAAAAAAGTAGATTTGGTTGCCCCCAAGCGTATGGCACTGAATCAGTGTCAAGTCAGTAGGGTTCACAGAGGAACCATAGTGTCATGAAAGTGACCAAAAGTTATGTACAAACTAAAGCAAAGAATCATCAAGATTGAGTATCAATAGATAGAGCATTTGAGTATAAATCCAACTCTAATGGATGGGAGAAATCTTAATAGTACAGTGACAGTAGAGAGACAAAGTGAGGACCACTAGTGATTGATGCGAGAGAGATTCTCAAGTGAAAAGCTCATAGTACTAGCTTAAACATTGGTAGGTGGACACAGTGAGAACCACTGGTGACTGATGTTTGGGAGATTCTAAAGGAGAGAGATCTTAGTATAACCTAAGCAACAGTAGGAAGACACAGTGACAACCACTAGTGACTATCACAAAGTAGATCCCAAAAGGTAATAGGATAGTGCCCCTGAGACCAGGAGGGTTGCTTTGATAGTATGACCAGTTTCAATCCATGTAGGTTGGTGTCTTGATGGGAATTGAGAGCATGCGAAAAATAAAATGTGAGTAGGAAAGAAGGAAAGAAAATGTATAAATCCAAGTGGTGCTGCGATAGATATAGCAATGTGGAACAAGAGGTGCTTGTTTACTAGGTTTTCACCTTCTTGGCATAAATTCTTTTTTTTCTACCATGAGACCTGTTTGCCAGGTTTTCATCAATGACACTTTTTTTCTTTTTCTCTTTTTTTTGTATTTTTTAATTTTTAATTTTTTTTGTATTTTTGATATATATGATTTTTTGGAGATACATCAAAGCGCCTATTGCTTGGTTTTCACTAAGATGATCATTTTTTTGAGGACATTTTCTAATTTTTAGAATTTTTTTAGGACTTTACTATACACATATGCACACTGAAGATGTCTCAGTTGTAGAACTATTTCAGATAAAGAGCGTTGATTGGCTGCTTGAGTTTCTCTCCTTCAGTAGTAGAAATTTGGTAACTACCAGACCTAAATACTACAGTGACAACATATGGACCAAGCCAATTTGGTTCAAATTTTCCCTTCTGGACCCGTTGTTGTTGATTTTTAGAGTTCTCCCTCAGAACAAGGTCACCCACCTGGAAGTCCCTTGGATGAACCTTCTTGTTATAGCTCTTGGACATCCTTTTTTGATATTCTCTAAGATGATCGAATGCCACTTGTTGATGTTCATCAAGTAGTTCTAGCTGTTGTAGCTGAGATATTCTGTTATCATCATCAATAATGAGGCCCTTCAAAGAGACTTGTAGAGAAGGAATATCAACCTCAATTGGTAACACAGTGTCTGCTTCGTAAACCAAAGCATAGGGTGTAGCTCCTGTTGGTATTCTTATGCTTGTTCGGTATGCCCAAAGAGATAGATTGATCTGGAGATGTCAATCTCGTCCAAATTTTTGAACCGTACGATGCACAATTTTAAGGATTGTCTTGTTTGATGCTTCCACCTGTCCATTACCCTAAAGATAATAGATGGAAGACCAGTGTTGAGTATTTTAAACTTAGAACATAGCTCCATCAAATCCTTGTTTTTGAACTGCCCCCCATTATCAATGATTATTGCTAAGGGTACATCATACCTATAGATGATGTAGTTGAGAATGAACATTGCTACCAATTTTCCATTAGCAATGGTGAGAGGGACTTCCTCCACCCATTTGGTAAAATAGTCTGTAGTTGTGATGATGAACTTATGTCCTTTTGAGGACAAGGGATAAATTTGACCCACCAAATCAAAGGCCCATTATTGAAATGGCCAGAAAGTAATGAAGGGAATAAGATCCTTGGCTATAGCATGAATCAGATTTCCATGTAGTTGACACTATTTGCAAGACTTAGCAAACTGTGTATCTTCTTTTTCCATATCTGGCCAATAGTAACCAACTCTAATAAGTTTACAAGCCCGTGTCAGGTCATTAGAGTGAGACCCACAGATGCCTTCATGCACCTCTATTAATGTACATTTTGACTCATCAGGTTCTAAACACCTAAGAAGGGTACCATCTAGACCTTTCCTATACAAGTCGTTAGCGATGATGACAAATTGTGAAGCACTATGAATTAAGTGACATTTCTCATTCTGGGTGTAAGTGTATGGAACAATCTAGTCACGAAGGTAGGAATAAATATGATGGTAGCAGGATGAATCATGTCCAATGACATAAAAAATCATCTAGGACTTAGGGGATCATAGGCTGGGTAGCGTAACATCTCCACTATGAATTCATGTTGAAAGTTATTTTCTGGCATTTGTAGTATGGAAGCAAGAGTAGCCATGGCATCAGTCACTTTATTGTCTGCCCTTGGAACTTGTTGAAATGTGATATGAAAAAAATATTTTCTGAGGTCATCAACCAACCCTTTATAAGGCACCAACTTGTCATCTTTTGTCTAATAGATATCAATTACTTGATTGATGACTAATTGTAAATCTACAAGAACATTGAGATTGTCCACTCGCCACTCAATGAAAATCTTCATACCATTCATCAAGGCTTTGTACTTGGCGATGTTATTTGTACAAGGAAACAACATCTTGTATGCTTTTGGTAAAGAGTACCTTTGAGGTGTGATGAACAATATCCCAACACCTGACCCCTGTTGGGTAAATGAACCATCAAAGAACATAGTCTAGGATCGATGTGTGAGAAGTAATATGGAATTATCTAGAAATTTGATGTTCAATGGTTGATGATCTACTAGAGGTGCTTTCCCCAATTGACCTGCAATTGCTTGCCCCTTGATGGATTTTCTTACTACATACTCAATATAAAATTCACTAAGAAGCATGACCCACTTGGCTAGTCTACCTATGAGGGTAGCTTTACTAAGAAAATATTTCAGAGGGTCAATCTTAGCAATGAGGCATGTAGTGTGAGCTAGCATGTAGTGTTGCAGTTTTTGCGAAGCAAATACCACTGCGAGGCAAGCCTTCTCTATAACATAATAGTTTGTTTCATGTGAGACCAGAATTCTACTAATGTAGTAGATATCCCTTTCTTTGTTGTTCTAATCTTCCTGGGCTAATAGGACAGCTAGTGATGTATCTGTAGCAGAGATGTAAAGTATGAGTGGCTTCCCATGAATAGGAGGCATCAATATTGGAGGGTTTGCAAGATATTGTTTGATTTGTGTGAACCCCTTATTACATTCTTTATTCCATAGGTAAGCCACACCCTTGTATAAAGTCTTGGTGAATGGTTGTGACTTGTCCGCCAGTTGTGAGATGAAGCACCCAATAGACTGTAATCATCCTTGAATTCCTCTCATTTGTCTGATATTCTTTGGTGGTGGCATTTCCATGATAGCTTGGACTTTCTCAGGATCCACTTCTATTCCTTTTGTAGAAATGATGTATCCAAGCAATTTTCTAGATGTTACGCCAAATGCACATTTCTTAGGATTGAGCTGGAGACTGAACTATTCCATGCAATCCAGTATAGGACCTAGATCTGCAAGGTGTTTCTCTCATTGCATGCTCTTAGCTAGAGTGTCATCAACATAATCTTCCATTATTTTATGCATCTTGTCATGAAATATAGTGGTGACATCCCTCTGATATATAGCACCAGAATTTTTGAGTCCAAAGGGCATGATGTTCCAACAAAAAGTGCCCCATGCACATGTGAAAGTAGTTTTCTCTTGGTCTTCTAGACCGATCTTTATCTAGTTGTAGTCAGAGAAACCATCCATGAGTGAGTACATTTCATATCCTACTGTCATATCTACAATCATATCAATATTAGGCAATGGAAATTCATCCTGAGGACATGCCTTATTTAAGTCTCTAAAGTCTTTGTAGAATCAAACAGATTTGTCATGTTTTGACACTAGAACAATGTTAGAGATCCATTCTACATAGTCAATTACTCTAATAAATACTACCTTAAAAAGTTTCTCCAATTCAACTTTGACAAGTAGAGCCACATGTGGATGCATTTTTCAAAGCTTTTGTTTGACAGGCTTGATGCCTGGTGTAGTGGACAAGTGATGCATGATTAGATTAGGATCCAAGCCTGGCATGTCTGAATATTTCCCTACAAAGTTTATCTTTTTACTCCAGAAGAATGTAACAAATTCCTCTCTTTCTACCTTAGATAATGATTGTGCCAAGTGAATGATCTGATGTTCAGTGTCTGTACCCAAGTTGACTAGTTGAGTCGGTTCAATTAGCATAGATGATTATTCCTGGAAATGACTCAGAAGCGTATCAAGTATCTCATCCTCAGGTGCCACAGAGAGGTTTTCACCCTTGGATACATCCTTTATTTTGTCCTTTTTAGGCTCTGACACTGCCACAATGTGGTTTTCACCATCAAAGAACCTATTTTTTCTTCTTTTCATTTTGTGACTAAGATACTTGATATTGTCCTCAGTCATGTTGACACTGTCTTGACTAGTGGAGAATGTTACAAGTTCAACAATGTTGAGGTAATAAACAAGAGCATAGTCATTCTGGAATGTAAGGACTTCATTAGATGGGGAGGGATAGTTCTAGTATATGAGCTTGGGATGGCGGAGTGAAAGAGAAGTGACTAGTTTGAGTGCGTTCATGGCATAATCATCACAAGCATGGACTAGCAAGTCAAGACCTAGAGAAATATCATTCAAAGGTGTAGTTGAATTCCTTTGACCCCTAGTGACCGTAGTAGATGACATGTTAACATCGATGGAATTAGAATCATTTGACCTTACACTGGACCCTGCACCTAGTTTGAGAAGGTTTTCATATGTGTTTACTATATCTATATCCCTGTCATAGGTGGCATATGAAAAATCATCAAACTCCTACTCATGAGAGTTTGTTTCATCATTAGGAATCATATCAAGAACATGAGTGAAATCAACCCTTCTTCCCCATTTTAGATGAGTTATTCCTAGAACCTCTACTATGGTCAGATGAGTACCTTTTGACCTAGGTGCCTCATTAGTGCTTGTAGCATCATCTTCTTCTTGTTTAGTGAGAAGTGGTTGGGTTTTCTCCTGTTCAAACTACTCTTGGAAGTGTGGTGGTATGTGTAGATCACCCTGATGACCTAGATTTACAGTTTGCATTTCTTTCCACCACTCATAGGTTAATGGAGCAAGTGAAGTGGTTTCATTAGATTCGCTGTTAGTCTCGACTATACTGATGCATGGTATTAAATCATCTGGCTCAGCAAAGAATGTTGCCAGATCTAGAGGAATGGGACAAGGGAAGAAGTCCTCCTCAGAGCTATATTTAGACTCTTTAGTTTTAGATGTACCTTCAGGTGTTGGTTGTTGATATGTTTGAGGTACAAATTTGTTTATCCCCAGTTGAAAGGTGAGCTTCTTGAAGCCTATACCTATATAGTCATGTGTTCATCAATCAATAGCTTCAAGTGGTGCAAGAAATCCTTTATGATTCGCACCTATGGGGCCATTCCCTTTGTATCCAAAGCATTGCATAATAGTCATACCCTTGCCATACTATTCAGGTTTTATGTCACAAGGTGTAGTGGTTTGTTCATATGTGTCCTCTCCTTTATAAATCTAAGATTTGATAGCCCTTTTTTTAGCTTCTTCTTCTAATGGTATCGTGGCCTGTACAAAGGTACCACCATATTTTGTTTTAGGAGGAACTATAGAAAGTTTAGTGTTCTCAGAATGTCTCCCATAAGAATGTGGAGACAAAGGAAAAGATATAATAGATAAAATGGGTTCAATATGATACCCTCCCATGTCAGTTTCCTTGAGTGTCAGACCCTTTTCCATTTCCTTTAGTTTAGTCTTGAAGAACCTAGTAGACTCTCTGTTGGTGGGCATAAAGATGTTAGTAGGTTTTGTGAGCGTTTTGCAATCATAGTGTGTATTAGCAGGTATAGTCACTTCAGATCCTTGAAATGGGAACTTAATGCACCGATGATATGTTGAAGGGACAACCTACATTTTGTTGATCCATGTTCTTCCCAACAGAATATTATATGCTAAAGGAATGTCAAGCACTTGACAGATAACATCCCTTTCAATAGGGCCAACTCTGATCGGTAACAATACTAGCCCCTTAGATTTCCATTCTTCTTCATCATAGGCCTTAATATTAACCTTTTTGTGGGCATCTATGCAGTCTTCACTATAGCCTAACTTAGTAAGTAAGCTAGCAGAGAAAATGTTAAGGCCAACATCGTTATCTATGAGGACATGATAGACACGCTTTGGGCCAATCATGACTTCAATGTGCAAGGGGTTATTGTGTGGGTGACTCAAAGAATGGTCATCTTCTTCAGAGAAAGACAAGTAATGGGAGGAGGTCAAGTGACCTACCATGGATTGAAAATGGTCGAGATCGAGATCTTTTGGGACATTTTCCTTAGTGAGGGCTTTGTCAAGGATCTCCCTATGAGTAGGGGAGATTTTTAGCAGCTCAAAGATGGTGATCTAAGCATTAGTACATTGTAATTGATCTAGTATGCTGTAATTGGAAGCATTAGACAAGCAACTCAATTTTGGATTCTTGTTGGTAGAGCCAACAACAACTTTTTCTATAGTTTGTGTTGGTGTAGATGTAGAAGGCTCAAGGCCTTTGAGAATGATCTTAGCACAAGATCGAGTAACAACATTTGCACTAAATTGAGACTATTCTTGTTCAGAGGGATGAGGCGCAAACCCTCACAAAATGAAATGATTTTTGGGCTTGGGAGTATCTTCCCTTCCCTTGAGAATGACAAAGTTACAGTATTTGGTATCAATAGGCTCAACCATATTAATGACATTGTTGTTATTGGTGTATGTATAGTTGGCCTTGGCATTAGTATTCTTTCCTTTGGATGATTCACCTTTCCCATGAAGAGGAAATGGGTCTTTGAAAGCTTGGTGATCTGAGTTCTTGTTGTGACCTCCCAGAACAATAACCTCACTATTAATAAGGTCTTGGATCTTGTGTCATAATTGAATGCAGGTAGCCATCTTGTGACCCTTGTTCTGATGGTAATCACAATATACAGATTCATTCCACCAAGATGGTTGAGGTTGTGGATCAAAAATACATGAGCTATCCAGAGGAGTGAATAAATAGTTGTCCAAGAGAGTCTTGTAAACCGCATAAAGAGGTTCTCTTAAAGGATTAAACTCATGTTTGGGTCAAGGAGCCCAAGGTTTAGATCTGGAAAAATGTAAAGTACTTGGTTTGGATTCTGCCATAGCCTGTTCAGTGGCTTTGGTTGCCTACATAGTGGTAGTGAGATTAAAATCATCCTTTGGAGGCTTGGGAGTCACATTGTCAACGACTCCATCATTCACAAAATTTTGGTTCTTGTTGGGAAATTTGGGTTTATCTCTGCTTGAGGAGGAAGACCCTTGTTTATTTTTTGTGTAAGGTTAGTTCTCCTTTCTTGACCATAAATGTCTCAATTTTCACAGATTGTTTAATCATGTCATAAAAGGTTAAAGGACCTTGCACCTATACTTGATAACCAAAGTTGGGAAGAAGAATGTCTAAAAAGATGTCCAACTTTTCAGATTTGGGTATTTATGAGAATATCTAGTATAGAGTTATCTCCATCTCTGGAGGAATGTCAAGAAAGATTCCCCATGATTTTGTTTCAAGTTGCAAAGATCTTGGATGTGAACCGAATGTTGGATGTTATGGGAATAGTGTTGTAGAAACAAATTAGCAATTTTGTCAAAAGTCTTGATGTCAGTTGGTAGCCTAGAGAACCATTCAATAGTTGGACCTCCCAAACTACATGAGAAGAGACACATGAGATAGGTTTGATCATGTATGAACTCCATAGAGAGAGCACCAAACTCTCTCAAATGATCCTGAGGATCAAAGGTACCCAAGTATTTATCATACTTGGGAAGTTCAACTCTTTTAGGAAAAGGAGGCATGCATAGACTCTTATCAAACGGGAATGGACAAATGTTTTCCAGCATGAACTGTGTAGCAGGTTTATCTTTATCCTTCATGAGTTGAAATTTTTTTTCTTGCATACTTTGAACTTGTTTTTCTAGCTTGGAGTTTTCATTTTCCTCCTCTTTAGTGACAAGCCTCTCTACATTGTAGTTGGAGGGTAACTTAGCCCCTTGATTGGCTAGTTTGAGAAGATATTTCTCTTTTTCCTTAGCTAGGAGAATGTCCATCATCTTGTGGAAATTTTTATTGGCACGAGCACCTTTGATATTTTCTTGGGTTATATATGTCTCCTCATCATTAGGGGGGTTTTGATAATGTAATTTACCCTTGGTTTTAGAGAGATCATCTCTACTATGTTCACCTGATTGGTCATGATCTGCCATCTTGCTAGAATGTGATTGTTTAGTGTGAAAAGATTTGATACAAGGAGGTTGAGTGTCCAGAGGTGTAGTACCTATGGGACCTCTTATTGTTTTACTAGTGTCAAGTTTAGGAAATAACTCTTCAAAATTTGTATGTTCTTCAAACAAAGGGTTCCAAACCTGACTAAACTCCACTAGAAATGATCATTTTACATAAGGGGGATGCGAGGATTGTCCACTACACAAAGACTGTGTGAAAATTTTAGAATGACTTTCTACTTGGTGTATACAAAATAGATGTCCAACTACTCTAAATGAGATATTAATTAATCTAACTAATAAATCAATCTAAATGCAAACACAATGAAGATTACAAGTTTAAATGAAGCAAAACAATAAAGTTACCTTCACCTACCCAATGCAGCTTGTCTCCATTGCCCTCCTAGCTTTTGTTTCTTGAATGTATGTTGAGCTCTCAGATTTCCAAATGAAGCTCCTTTGTCCAAGATGCTACCAAAGTGTGGAGATTGTATGAATGAATACAAAATGGTCTAAAACCCTGATTATGCAAATGGATGATGGAATGCTTGTGAAAATGCTTGATTGCTTGGATGCTTGGATTCTTGAATGCTTGAATGCTTGAATGATTGATCACTTGAATGCTTGAATGCTTGATTACCTATTATCTCAAAAAGGGAGAATGATGCTCCTTTTATAGGATTTTGGAGGACCTAAGCCTAGGTGGCACAATCCTAGGGTGGAGAATGAAAGGTGGAAGATCCTAGAGTTGCTATTGACTTGGTTGAAAGGGGTTGAGAGAAAAGTGGATATAGTTGGAATGTGAGAGGAAGAATAGGGAGGATGTTCCTCCTACATTGACATAAGGGAGAAGAATATGGAAGGGAAAGACACATGTCAAGTGTCTCACAAAGACCATGGAGAGGAAAGAGGAAGGACTCATTCCTCATGAGGACTCTTGGTACAAGTGTCCCATGAGTCATCTTGGACTCATAGAGGTGGCTTAAGAAGCTCCTTAAGAATAGGGATTGCTTCTTGACTTGTTATAGGAGAAGACATGTGGCCATGAGACCAAGTCTTATAAGGCCACATAGCCCTTAAGAATAGGACATGTGTGGGTGAGGATAATGATTAATTATTAATTAATAATAATTAATTATTTTAGCCAAGG
>MU226899.1:2742835-2764245 GCA_018584345.1 Thuja plicata
TTTAATCAATTCATCAAGTCAACATTAATTAAATAATAAATATTTAATTAATTGATTAATCAACAAAGCCATTTTTTAGTGTATACATTTTGCCCCTCTTTGAAATAGTGTGCTTGTCACATTGTTTAAAAGAAAAATAAATATTTTTGCCCCAGACTATGTTTGCCGAGAATGACCTTTGCATGCCCCCTCGAGAGATTGATTGATAAAATTGATGACTAAATTTTTTTTTTTGTTTGAGGTTTCAATCAATCTCACGAAAAGAATTAGAAGAAATTTGAAGTGAAAATGAGGTGAGATGGAATGATAGCGATGGGTATGGTCCACAAGGTAAGAAAAATGGGTCCACAATAAGCTCATTGTGTACACTTGGCATTCGGAGATTGGAGGCTTGGAAAGAGAGAAGAGCAGAGTTGAGAAGATGTTGTTCCCATTATCCGATCACCATTTTGAGTGAGTCTGACGTTTCTAGAGGCCGCCAGATTCTAGAGAGTTGGTGAGTGGTCGATCCTTCTCTATTAATTTGATTCAATTATGCTTTCTAGATAGGATTGTAGCATGTAATTAGGCTAGATTGAATCATAGTTAGGGTAGGAAAATCTTTGTTTTCATCCCAAAAAATGGATGCGCAGTTACGGTGCATCAATGTGCAGCATAAATGCATAAATGTGAAGCATCTGCGCATTGGTTTGGGGGTTCTGCACATTCATCAGAGAAGGTCTCTGATGCTATGCATTTGTACAGAAAATCTGTGCAAATGTGACTTCTACACATTTTTTAGTTTAAGCTACACAAACAGTCCTCTGTGCTATGCATTTGTGAAAAGTTGTGCAAACATTAGACAATGTTGTGCATTTATAGCAAGTTAGGTTGCAAATAGATAGAAAAGTCAAATTAGGTCAAACTTTTATAGTTACAGGCTAATAAGATCTAATTCTCGTTGGATAGTGATTGATGTTGATGTCAAGATAGGAAACATTGTAGCATGGTCGCTAGTAAACCATCTTGATTGATAGATAATTGATAGAATTATCTTCTGAGACATGTGATAAACATGCGTTGGATTGATATATAGATAGGATAGATAGATAGATCCATTAGATCGATAGATGATAGTTTGATTTTGATTCAATATTGATAGGAGGACATTACTAATGTTCTGATAACATGAGAGAGATATCTGGTGACCCAGAGTTTGAGGGCAGCATTGTCAGAGACTGATAAAGTCTTGAATGGTGTGACTGGATTATATCATGTGATTTATATGCTCGATATTCAGGTAAATCTAGGTATGTTGATGGCCTTAGCAGAGAGATTGCACTCAGAGATGAGTACCTTCCATCTACCTACTGGTGACATGACCATGACATTGGAGGATGTATATCACATCTTTCGACTACCCATCACAGGGGAGTTAGTAAAATATGATCGGCATGGTGGGTTGGCTCAGTGTAGAGAGGTTTTTGGAGATGATGATATAGATGACTCAGAGATCAGTTGGGAGGACATGGTGGAGCTATATGAGCCACTACCTATCATGTTAGCTAGAGAAATTGGAGGATATGTTTGCCCAGATCGGAGATCACATGGATTTGCAGTCGGATGGGGTGGGACTTTACAGAGGATGATGGATGAGGGGACCCATTTTGCTTGGGGTGTGATCCTATTAGCACATTTATACCATGATCTTCATTAGGTGGTGTACCATGGTAGTGCATCTTTATCAGTAGGGGTTACACTACTCCATGTGTGGGCATGGGAGAATATTTCTGTCACACAACCTACAGCCCTCAAGTTTCAAGGTGTTGGAAAACCTTTTATATTTTTGTATGCATCTGTTCAGTCTCAGCGTAAGCTGGGACAGTTAGAGTTCTAGAGATATACATTTGATATAATGGACATGGTGATCTAGAGACCCTACCTAGGGTGTGAGGTATGGGAGGATGAGTGGTATCTCAGATATTTTTTTGAGACACGATGGATGATAGGG
Organism: Thuja plicata; assembly: GCA_018584345.1. Taxonomy (NCBI): domain Eukaryota; kingdom Viridiplantae; phylum Streptophyta; class Pinopsida; order Cupressales; family Cupressaceae; genus Thuja; species Thuja plicata. The sequence goes on from MU226899.1 coordinate 2,744,826, forward strand.
AGGACACCCTAATTTATAGAGATACAGATGGTTAGTAGGGTACTTTGTCACTTTGGCCGCATTTAGGGGATGCCCCATGGGATGACAGAGTTTGTATGGACCTTTTAGGAGAGGTGAGACTAGGGGCCGATGATACCTTTTGAGACAGCTAGGCAGGAGTTCTTGGACATGCCATTTTAGGCATGGTTAATGAGACAAGGGGTCACAGACCTAGGGATGACAACAGAGTATGAGAGGTACATGAGGGATCACCCAGTCCCCAGATTGACAAATGATACTAAGAGGCCCCCATAGAGAGATCTAGGGGATAGAGGCCGAGGATGAGGATGAGGCCATGGTGGAGGTAGAGGGGATGATGATGATAGGGGAGATGATGGTGGTGATGCTCCTCAAAGAGGGAGGGGTAGAGGTGGTCCGAGGATGAGAGGTGGGGGTGTACATCCATAGGGGTTGATGCCACCACCAGATAGATAGATATGACCATGACCTATTGCACAAAGGGATTCTCTGATGCAGGCACATGTACTAATCCAGGAAGAAGCTCAGACACCAGATTAGCCCATGCATGACATCAGGGATGATGTATAGATGCTGGACGTAGCAGCACAGGATGTATAGGGAGGGGATGATGTGGATGTACAGGTGTAGGATGAGGACATACAGGTATAGAATGCTAATGATGTATAGGTACAAGATGTTGGGGGTCATGATCCCTATTTACACAGGGCGGTGATAGAGGATGAGGACATTGATGTGGATGCAGTGCTAGCTAGACTAGCGATGCTATAGATGCAGGCTGACTATGTCACCAGACTAGAGAGATGGGTTGATATGCTGGAGGAGGAGGTCACAGAGGCTAGAAAGGAGTGGGATACCCCTATAGAGTGGCTAGGGGAGGTGGAGACTTTGTTGGATGAGTTAGAGGCTACAGAGTCATTAGGTCCATAGGTAGACAGCTTGCGACTGATGATGAGGACTAGCAGGGAGATCACCTATTGGAGAGAGGCCTATAGACAGATGGTTCCATGAGATCAGTGGATCAGGAGCTTTAGAGAGAGCTCATATGTGGTCAGGACCGCAGCTCCTCAGAGACAGGGGTTAGTCAGTGCTGGTACTTCATCACGACCATCTAGACCACCACTAGGTTCAAGAGATCCATCAGGATCAGGGTCCTTGATTGCATCACATAGACAGTGATAGATAGAGTCTAGAGGCAGTGGGTCTTAGCTCTTTTGATATAGACTTTGTACTTATATTATGGCTCCATTGTATCATATTTTTGTACCTTTATTGTAGACTTGATGGACACTTTTGGACACATGGTTATATTATGATACATCATTGGATAGTTGGATATGTTGTGTTTGTCTTTGTTTTATGGACTCTTGATGATGTACTTTCTATATGACATGATTCTATGATGCTTACTTCTATGATGCATTGCTTATGATGATTTATATGTATGTGGATACTGACATATGCAAGATATGATGAATGATTGTGATTATGCATTGTATTGTATGACTTAGTAATGATTATGTTTTATTTCTATGTGGATGCAAAATGATTATGACTATTCTCATGATGATTAATGTTATATGGATGCAATATGACTTAAACAAATGAATAATGAACTTAATGGAAGACAAAATGATACTAAATATGTGATATGTTAGAATGACATAAAATGGAATATATAATAATAGAAATAATGTAATGACCTAAATTATGGTGAAATGACACAAATGACAAATGAATTTAAGACATACATGCAAATATAAATGGTTATATGCAAATGAACAACTTTAAAACTAAAGATGTACTATGAACTATGATAAATGCTATTATTGTTTTTTTATCCAAAATGTCCTCAATTTTAAACAACCATGCATCTGACACAAGAAGAATAAACAAAGGGAACAAGGTGACCTAAACAAGCTATCCTACAAAATCATATAATAGGAGCACTTCAATGATCTATTTTAAAATGCAATGCAAAATGATATGAAAAAATGAGTATCTCCACAGCTTCAGTAGCCATCTCAAAACTTTATAAAATTTTGGAATTTGATTTTCATCATTGAGCTCGTTATGTTGCAAGAAAATACAAGCATCATGGTATAATTAAACTAGGATGACCTGAGCACTTCTTGCATGGAGTTTAATATAGCAAACTTGACAAGCATCTAGGTATAATTGAACCGAGATGACCTGAGTTTTGTTTGCATAATAGACAAGGAATATTCCCCCCTCAATCGGGGAACAAATATTTGGAGTCGAGGTATGTGTGGCTCATCATCATCAATAGCATTCGTATACCAACATGATTGATAATGTTCTTAATGCTTATGGAATGGATGAAGGCTCTTATGCACAGACACCCCAATTATTTGTTCCTTCGACTTCATTGGAAAATACCCCACAAAAAACAATCAAAGAAAATATCATGTTCCATCCCGGCTATCCTAATCAATGACATATTTGGAGTTGTTAAGCTCATGTCAAAGATATCCCAGAATAGCATAGGAAACATGATGACAAATGAAATACTGATATGAATGCATAATCTTATTACAAATCATCCTAACATGCCTATCATGAATATACATTTCTTTGCCAAAAGATAGTGTTGAGTTTCTGTTGATTAGTGTTATTGATAATGATGTTGTTGAAAATGTATAGATAAACAGTCATATTTCAAAAGATATGTCACAGGTTATGGATCATGATTAGAATAGCATCGTATAAGAACCGTTGATTGTGTTTGCTTGTCTAGTCAAAAATACTCTGTTTTGTCCTCTTAGAGTCGCGACTGTCACAGATCCACTTCCCAAAAACTAAGTCAAGGACATGCTCCCAGCTAGGTAATGGATTGACTTATTATGGGTGAAGAAAGACACATTGGACTAGGGTGAAGACCAAGATAGTAGACCAAGCTATGAGATGGTTTTATTGGGGATTTATATAATGGGTAGGAATCATGGATTGGCCATTTTATTTTGATATGTACAAGGTGAATAGTGACTATGAGAGCCACTTTATTATGGTTATATAGAGATGGAAAAATATGCTTGAAGAATCCTAATAGAGGGAGGAGCTAGCTTGTCACAAATGACACCTATTTCTAGGTTTTCACCACATGCTTGTATTGCAATTTTCTCATTATTTTTCTTTTTTTGCTTTTTTTTTTTTTGACATATCCCCTGCATTGGGATCTCATGCTTAAAACTTCTTTTGGTGCATGCTGTTAAGAGGCTCATCCAATGGATCTCCCTTAGATGTTGACAACTGATAAGCTCCAGAACCATAGGCTACTATAATCACAAAAGGACCCAACAAATTGGGCTCAAACTTGCCCTTCTTCTCACAATGCTGCTGATTTTTGGGATTCTCTCAAAGGATTAGATCACCCACCTGAAAGTCTCTGGGTTTCACTTTACTGTTATATTGATAAGACATCCTTTGCTGATAGAATTTCAAGTGATCAAAGGCTCATTGATGGCATTCATCCAACAATTCTAATTCAGTTAACCGTGCAACTCTACACTCTTCATCTGGAATCAAATCTTTCAGAGACACTCGAAGGGAAGGTAACTCAACCTCAAGGGGCAGGACAACATCAGATCTATAAACAATATAATATGGCATGGCACCAGTTGGATTATGGATGGAAGTATGATAGGCCCATAGGGCAGGGTTCAACTGGACATGCCAGTCATGACCAGCATCATTGATAGTCTTTTGAAGGATTTTGACAATAGTTTTATTAGATGCCTCAGCTTGGCCATTACCCTGAGGGTAATAAATAGTGGAATAATGGTGGGTGATATGGAATTTGGTGCATAACTCATCAATATCTTGATTTTGAAACTATTTCCCATGATCTGTAATGAGGTGCATAGGGATGCCATACTGGAAAATGATATAGTTAAGGATAAACATAGCAACTTATTTGCATGTGGCAGTGATAAGGGAACAGCTTCAATCCATTTGGTAAAATACTTAGTGGAAGTTATAATGTACTTATGGCTGTTGGAAGATGGAGGGTGAATTGCACCCATGAGGTCAAGTCCCCACTGACTAAATGGCAATGTAGTTGTAACAGGATGAAGTTGTTGTGTCGGTGCATGAATAAGATTCCCATGAATTTGACACTTCTTGCATTTTCAAGAAAAGTGAAAAGAATCTATTTCCATAGTAGGCCAATAGTAACCCATACACATGAGCTTCTTAGCCAAGGAAGGACCACTCAAATGTGTTCCACATATACCCTCATGTACATCTTGTAAGGCAGTTTGAGCTTCATCATGTTCAAGACATCATAAGAGAGTACCGTCAAGACCTCACTTATACAAGGTGTCAGATATTAGGAGATAGCGGGAGGTTTGGTGGAGGAAGGTTCACTTTTGGTTTCTAGATAGGTCAGGGGGAAGGATATTGTCTTTTAGATAGGAATATATTTTTCCATAGGTAGGGGAGTCTTGTTTGATAATATGACATATGATATGTGTATCAGGATCATACGGGCTTTTGTATCCTCGACGTTAAATAAAGAAGCAATTTTTTCCATAGCATCTATAGCCTTATTTTCCTTCCTTGGAATCTTCTCAAAGGTGATGATTGAAAATATTTCTTAAATTCATCTACCATGTGTTTATATGGTAACAAATTGTCATCCTTAGTCTGATATTCATCATTAACCTGATTGATTATTAACTGGGAATCTCCGTAGACATTCAATTTAGTCATGTTCCATTGTAGAGCCAGTTTCAACCTGATCATCAGTGCTTCATACTCAACCACATTATTTGTACAAGGAAAAAGCAATTTGTAGGACTTTGGTATGGTATATCCTTGTGGTGTAATAAATAACACTCCAGCTCCTGAACCATGCTGAGTATATGATCCATTAAAATATAGCCTCCAGGTATGTGTAGATAATGTTAGGATGTGTGCATCTAGAAACTCTATTTGTATAGGATAATCATCTATTAATGGTGCCTCGGCCAATTGATCAGCAATTACTTGCCCTTTAATAGCCTTCCTTTCCACATATTCGATATCAAATTCACTAAGCAACATGACCCACTTAGCCAACCTTCATGTTAATGTAGTCTTGCTCAAAAGATACTTCAAAGGATCAATCTTTGCAACAAGCTTGATATAATGAGACAACATGTAATGTCGCCACTTTTGTGAAGCAAAGACCACTGCTAGAATTGCATGCTCAATTGGTGAATAATTGAGTTCATATCCAACAAGAGTGCGACTGATATAATATATATCCTTCTCTTTTCCCTCTTAATCTTGTTGGGCCAACAGGGCACCGAGTGAAACTTCTCTAGGTAAAATGTAAAGCAAGAGTGGATTCCACAAAATTGGTGACATAAGTGTGGGAGGAGTGGCTAAGTATTTCTTGATCTTAGTAAAAGCTTCTTCACACTTATCATCCCATTTGAATAAGATGTTTTTATGTAACAGATACTGAAAAGGATGACTTCTATCTGCTAATTGAGATACAAATCTTCTGATTGACTAAAGGTGCCCTTGTAGAGATCTCAATTGACTAATATTAATTAGTGAATCCATTTCCATGACTTCCTTGACTTTTCCTGGATCCACCTCTATTCCTTTAGCTGAAACAATATATCCTAAAAATTTGCCCGATGTAACCCCGAATGCACACTTCTTGGGATTTAATCTTATCTGATACTTTTCCATTCGAGTGAATATCCTATCCAACACTCTTAGATGACCTTCTCTATTCTTATATTTGGCTAAGATATCATCAACATAATCTTCCATTATGGTATGCATCATATCGTGAAAGATTGTGGTCATAGCTCTTTGATAGGTAGCACCAACATTTTTAAGCCCAAAAGGCATCACATTCCAGTAGTATGTGCCCCAAGGACATGTAAAAGTAGTCTTTTCCTGATCTTCTGGTTCAATCTTAATCTTGTTATAACCAAAACACCCATCCATTAAGGATAACATCTCATGCTTGACTATTAAATCAACTATAATATCAATATTGGGCAAAGGAAAATCATCTTTCGCACAAGCTTTATTAAGATCCCAAAAATCTATGCAAATCCTGATGGACTTATCTAGCTTGGATACTGGTACAATATTAGAGATCCAATCAGCATAATCAATAGCTCGAATGAAACCCACGTCCAACAATTTTTTTAATTCTACCTTGACCATGAGTGCAATATGAGGATGCATTTTCCGGAGTTTCTACTTTACAGGCTTGACCCCAGGTGTAATGGACAAATGATGCATAATAAGATGAGGATCCAACCTAGGCATATCAGCATAAGACCAAGAAAAATTGATCTATCTCTTTTTGAAAAATTGTGAAAAGGCATCTTTTTATGTCTTTGTTAAGGATGCAGCTATCTTCAGAATGCGTGGTGACTCCTCTATGCCAATGTTAAGAGGCAATGTTGGTTCAATAAGTATAGCAGACTGCTCTCAATACATATAGTTGGGGAGAGTGTCAATCCTTCCATCTTCAAGCACCTCAGAGAGGTTTTCACCCTCAGATAGGTCTTTTCTTTTTCCTTTTTTAGGATCTAACACTGCCACTGAGAGGTTTTCACCATTAGATTGATTTATTATTTTCATATTTTTATGACTGAAAGGATTGGCACGCTCTCCAAAGTAAGCCATGTCATTGATTTCTATGGGGAATCCTGATTTATGATCTCCTGATGGTAGATGATCTCTGATTTCAAGATAGTCAATAATAGCATCATCATTATGGAAAACATCAAGTTTGGGGTAATTTGGAGAATCCCAAGTGATAAGTTCAGGGTGGACAAGGGGTATTGGATCATTTGATTCGGTCTCAAAGGATGAAATGGTATTGATATAAAAGTTTTGAAATTTTATAATTGTATCGGCAAGGTCTATTTCCATACTCTCATTTGAATCGTCTATCTCAAGATAACTCTCACTTTCCTCACAATCACCAAGATTAGTATCAGGTGGATCTAATCCTAGTGGTTTTGTCCTTGGACTCATCTGCTCATGGCAATTGCTACCATTGGCATGAACATCATCAACTTCCATATCTTCAGTATAATCAAAGAGTGAATCCCATTCATAAGTATGAGAATCATCATCATCATCATTATTATTTCTAAGTCAGTTAATGATGCCTTGCACTATCTTTTTCTTTGCTAGATCTACATAAATGCCATTTTTCCAGAATACAGGAGTCACAGAAAGTTTGCAAAAGGGTTCAACCTTTTATTTTACTTTAGGTTCCTTTGGTCCTTCTCCCTTATATCCCAGTCCAGTGGTGTCTCTTTGATAATTTGGAGTTTTCAGGATTGGTTTTATGACACCCTCTCTTTGTAACCCTATAGGTCCACTTCCTTGATATCCCATCTTTTGTAACAAAGTGTATCCTATGCCATATATATCTGGTGATATAGGTTCATGTTTTTCATTCTCTGGATCTTTATGATGATGTAACAAATAAGTAGCATTACTCTCAACAGCCTCTTTTGATATGGTGCCCCCACTTACAAATGTGTCATAAACAAGTGTAGAAGGACCTTCTGATTGTTGTTTGGTGATCAAGGATTTTCCATATGACTTAGGAGATAAGGGTAACTCTATGATACACAAATTTTGGCCCAAAGTGTACTCTCCCATACCTTGTTTGTTTATGTCTACCTTGATTTCATGAGATTTAGAAGTTGATGCTTCATTACTGGGATTAATGAGTGTTGGTGGAGAAGAGCCAATCTGATTGTAAGGCACCAAAGATTTAGTTGTTGGCTTTATGGTATTGCAATATTGAAAATGATTTGGATCTCCTTTAATGGTTATCTCTTCACCATTATATGGAAACTTCAAGCATTGATGATACGTTGATGGCACAACTTGCATAGAATGAATCCAAGGTCACCCTAAAAGAATGTTATACGCCAAATCCATATCCAAGACTTGACAAAGCATGTCTTTAACCACGGGACCAACTCTGATAGGAAGTACAAATGACCCCTTGGATGACCTTTCCTCCTCATCATAAGCTTTGATGGTGATTTTCTTTGTTGGATCGATAGCATTTTCAGAAAATCCCAAGTCACGGACTAGCTTTAGAGTGCATATATTCAAACCAAATCCTCCATCTATTAGCACTCTTTTAATCTTATGGTTTTGTACAATGCCTTCTATATTGAGTGGAGCATTGTGTGGTTGATTGATGGCTAGATCATCATCCTTAGTGAAGGATAGATAATGGGGGGTTGTCAAATGCCCCACCATAGCTTGGAATTGATCTTGATCTAGATTGGTTGGAACATTAGTTTTGATCATAGATTTCTCAAGGATATCTTTATGGGAAGGTGACAGACGTAAAAGCTCTAATATGGATATCTGGGCTGGTGTTTTCTTCAGTTGCTCCAAAAGGTTGTATTGGTTGGAAACATTGGACATAGACTTTGGAACATAGACAGCCTTGGTTTGGGTTGTGTTAGGCTTATATGGAACCCCTTGAAGAGTAACCTTGGACTGGGCTTGTGTTGTGACATTAGTCGATTGACTCTTTTCTTTGATGGAAATCACATTGACATAGGATTGAGAAGGATGGAATTCAAAAAATGTGATTTATAGAGCTGTAGGAGGTGGAATTGTAGTTTGCATGGTTATCACCTTTAGCATTGGATGAGTTCCCTTTCTCGTGTTTGGGAAGTGGATCTTTGAAGGCAGTATGCGACTCGTTAGAGGTGTGTCCATCAACACTAATTTCTTTGCTGTCAATCAAATCTTGGATAGCATGCTTGAGTCTTTGACAGTTATTAGTTTTATGACCTTTGCCTTGATGAAATTCATAGTAATCATTGTCATTCCACCAAGAAGGTTTCACCTGAGGCTCAAAATCTCTAGTCTCAGGAAGCGCAATGAGTTTCTTCATGATTAACTTCCTTAGTGCAGATTCCAGAGATTCCCCCAAAGGAGTAAAATTTCTCCTACGTGACATGAAGGGTGATTTTGAGGCACTGTTATTGGTATTCTAAGTAGAACCTACATTGCTTTGAGTAGGTGGGGTGGGATTGGTTTTTCTCACAAGATTCAAGATAGGTTGTGCAGATTTGACATGACGATTATCAACAATCCCATAATTGACAATGTTCTTGTTCTTGTTCCAATATTTGGATTCATCATTATTTTTGTTGTTGTTGTTGTTGTGGTTGGAACTTAAACTTGATCCGACATTATCTTTTGAGTAGATCTTAATTTCCCCCTTTCTAACCATAGCCTCTTCAATTTTCACACCATTTTCAATGAGCTTGTTGAAATTTGGAGGGCATTGTAACCGTAACCCATAGCTCATCTCCTGTGTTAGGTTATGCACAAAGATATCCATTTTCTCTTGTTTAGGAATTGAGCATGGATATTTGGAAAATAGCTGATGCCATCTTTGCAAAAAGGTGAGGAAAGGTTCTCCATTCTTTTGATGCGTATTGCAAAGATCAAGCATTGTGACTTCATATTTGAAGTTATAGGAATAGTGAGTCACAAATTTGTTAATAAGTTCATTGAAAGATTGTATACCCAGGGGTAGCTTGGAGAACCATTCCATGGCTTGTCCTCCTAAACTACGTGGGAATAGTCGCATAAGATATGTATCATTGTGTGACAATTCAATACATGCAACACAAAACTCATGAATGTGGTCTTGTGGATTAGAATTCCCTTTATATTTATCAAGTTTCAGTACCTCAAAATGAGGAGGGAATGGAATCATAGTTAAGTTCTTTTCAAAAGGATAGGGACATATATCCTCCAAAGAGTATTTCTTGGTGGATGTTCCTATTTTCATGTCACACATTTGTTGTTGTAGCAATTGGAGTTATTGCATGACAGGATGCAAAGATGAAGAAGGCTTTTGGGTATCATTGGAAGTGCTATGTTGTTTGTCCTCCTTTTTTCCATGAGTATGGGTCTCTTGAGAGCCACTAGGTTTTTCTTGGGAACGATTTTGTTCTTGATCATTTGTGTGTGGTATTTCTACAAGTTCTATGACATCAAAACCACTAGGTAATTTTTCTCCTTGTTGAGAAAGCATGAGAAAGTACATTTCCTTGTCCATATCTAGGATTCTTTCCATGACACTATAAAACTTAGAATCTTGCATAGCATCTCTGATTTCTTGATCAGTGGGTTCATGTTTTGATGAAAAGATTGGGGTTGTCTTGGACCAAGGGTTTTCTTCATTGGGTTTACCTCCTTCCATTGTATCTGTGAATTTTGGATCGATGGGATATTTATGTTTCTGTGATCGAGTTTGAACCATAAACGGTGAAGGATGAAAATAGAGGAAGATGTGAAGATAGACAAGATAGGAGGAAATAGATGAAATTTTTTTAAGCTAGATAAGGTAAATGGATAATCTAAGTCGATAGGAGATATAGAGCTCAGTATGATATGACAAAGAGGAACCCAAAGAGAGAGTGACCTAAGCAAGTTTTGATAAAGGATGATAGATCTTGCTATGATGAAAACTCACAAATAGTCACAATCTAAAAATCAAGGTAGTATCTCAACACTTGGATGTAGATTTGGAAGATTTAGGAATGTTTTGGAAAATGTATTGGATGAAAGCAAGAAAATGAGAAAAATGGTCAAATTGAAGATCAAAAAGTCTGTTAAGGTCAAATATTTTTCCAGAATCACACTAAAGACAGAAATGGGTATCCAAAAAGGTAAGTTTGAAATCTCAAAGACCTGTGCAAATAATCATTGTGATGAATGCATAGGAACAAATGTGCAAAAATTTTGAACAAATGCGCAACAATAAGTGACAAATGCGTAGGATCTATTTTTTTGGATTTTTGACAGTTTTTTGCTTGGAAATTGTGAATTTTTCTCTGTTTTTGGTTTTTCTTGTTTTTGTTTCAGATGTTTTTGGCAAATTTGAAATGCACACACACACAAGAAAGATAGAAATGATCTAATCTAAATCAGTATGAATGCATAGACACGCTTACAAATCTTAAGGCTAGCAAGGATGATATCTACTAAATCCCCACTTGGATAATAAAATCCAGCCACGCGATTCAAAGTAGATAGCCTAGGAACTTGGAGGCACGGGCTCCTCCTTATAGTGCACTCACTTCTCTGGCACACCAAGTTCCAAATTCAATGGGTCATTACTTCCCAAAGAATCGCTATCTCTACTATGAACCATGACTAATGTGGGGTGTCTTCACAGGTTGGGCTACCCGTTGCACCTGTAAATAGAAGGATTTGTGGCTACTAAACAAAATCTTTTAGTAAGGACATCCATTCAGGTGGTTGTGATCAAGTCATCTTCCCAATTAAGGGGTCTCTCCCAATCCTTTCAAAGCAAGTTTTGCACCTTAACAATGTAGGGACTTTAACGCACCACAAGGGTACTAGAGAAGATTTTGGTTGCCACAACAAATTCACACCTGTCCACTATGATACTAGTCACAATGGCATTTTTTGTATACCAATTTGGATGGGCTTGGCTTTAGCCTATTAGTGGTTGGGTCATTCCTTGGGGTGAGTACCTCTTTTCCCACCAAAGACCACCCTCTAAAGTTTATAACAGTTGCTCTTACACCCAAGGTCCACAAATGGCGAGGGGAGAGGATACGTTGTTATAAACTTGGGATTACAATTAAGCTTATAAAGAAAGACACAATAGACATATTCCTAAGCTATAGAAGACACATGAAACTAAAAATCATGTCGTATTTTAAAGCCCAAATGACGATTATGGTTTATTTTGCAAAACTCCTAGGAATCTACAAGAAAACCGTTAATAGTTTCAAATTGGGGTCTTCAGATTTTGACCTGCAAAACAACTTTAGAATCTACCAGAACAAATAAGAACCTATCAAGATTGTTAGTGGAAACCAAATGAAGAAAAAATAGAGTTCTAAAAATGCAAAAATGAATGCGTAGAAATAGCTAGTAAATGCGTAGAAACAAAGAATAAATGCGCAGGAAGAGCAAATGTGCAGTAGCAGTGAACAGATGCGCTGGAGGAATGGATGAATGCGCGGTATTAGTAAATGCACAGTAGAAGTGAATGAATGCACAACAATAATGAATAGATGCACAGGAATAGCCTGTAGAAATTTTTCACACGAAAAACTAAAAAAAGATGTCAATTTATGGGGGTAGGCCCTACAATGGGCGCCAAAAATGTATGCAAAATAGATGTCCAACTACTCTAAATGAGATATTAATTAATCTAACTAATAAATCAATCTAAATGCAAATACAATGAAGATTACAAGTTTAAATGAAGCAAAAAAATAAATTTACCTTCACCTACCCAATGCAGCTTGTCTCCATTGCCCTCCTAGATTTGGTTTCTTAAATGTATGTTGAGCTCTCAGATTTTCAAATAAAGCTCTTTTGTCCAAGATGGTACCAAAGTGTGGAGATTGTATGAATGAATACAAAATGGTCTAAAACCTTGATTATGCAAATGGATGATGGAATTCTTGTGAAAATGCTTGATTGCTTGGATGCTTGAATGCTTGAATGCTTGAATGCTTGATCACTTGAATGCTTGAATGCTTGATTACCTATTAGCTCACAAAGGGAGAATGATGCTCCTTTTATAGGATTTTGGAGGACCTAAGACTAGGTGGCACAATCCTAGGGTGGAGAATGAAAGGTGGAAGACCCTAAGGTTGCTATTGACCTGGTTGAAAGGGGTTGAGAGAAAAGGGGATATAGTTGGAATGTGAGAGGAAGAATAGGGACGGTGTTCCTCCTACATTGACATAAGGGAGAAGAAGATGGAAGGGAAAGACACATGTCAAGTGTCTCACAAAGACCATGGAGAGGAAAGAGGAAGGAATCATTCCTCATGAGGACTCTTGGTACAAGTGTCCCATGAGTCATCTTGGACTCTTAGAGGTGGCTTAAGAAGCTCCTTAAGAATAGGGATTGCTTCTTGACTTGGTATAGGAGAAGACATGTGGCCATGAGACCAAGTCTTATAAGGCCACATAGCCCTTAAGAATATGACATGTGTGGGTGAGGATAATGATTAATTATTAATTAATAGTAATTAATTATTTTAGCCAAGGTGATGTGTAAGGTGACTAGGTTTATGAGGTGGACTAGGGGACTTAGTCATATTTAGTGATTGTGTATTTAATAAAATCACTTTTAATAAGACTAATTTAGAAGACCTAGGATAAGAAGAATAGACTATAGTGAATTTATCTAATAAATATAATAATTTATTAAATAAAATAGAAGAAATAAACATTAATTAAATAATAAATATTTAATTAATTGATTAATCAACGAAGTCATTTTTTAGTGTATACACTTGGTTAATGGGTCTACCTCTACCTTTTTTAGGGACATGTGAAGGGATTGTTTTTCCACTTCAAGTTGTAACAGTCAGAGACAAAGATGATACAAGGAATGTAAACTAGGATAATGCTTGAAACTGTTTGAAGGTAAATGCACAAAGTGCCAAAAGGGTGAGGTATATCTAGTGTGAATTATCAAAATATAAGGCTAGAATAGTCGAGAGGTGACTATAGAAATGAAAGATATGATGACACAGTAGAAAGAGAATAAAAGATATGAGACAAGATAGGTTTAAGCGAGAATCACGTAATTCTCAACCCAAAAAATCTAGTTGTAGACTGTGTGTAGACAAAACGCAGATAAACTGACCCAGAAAAAGAGCCAAATTTAGCAAAGGTACGCTGGATAGATGGGAAATAGCTCACTATTTTGGAAAAATGATACAAACTCGCATGAAGAAGTACTTTCCCACATGAAGATTCTCATAGGCTTGTGTGAGATGTTGCAGTCCAACGTGAAAAATTGTAGAAAAAGGTGATAGAATGGTGAATAAATAGTAGTGGATTTGCAAAATGTTGCACGACAATTGACAAAATGTCACACAAAGTTTCTCAAAGAATGATACAAAGATGGCATAATATCATGCAAGATTGTGTAGTAAAATAGATGAAATTCTACAGAATCAGACAGTTAGGACCAGATTGCATTTTTTGAGATGAATTATGTTGTGCTCTAACAGAAAGTTCAAGTTGCAGATTATTTTGGTCATGTTTGAATTTGACAAGTTGTGTGTTTTGACATTTTTTTTATTGTTTAAATGATACACCCACACAAAACACATTAAGCAAAATGTTTGTAGCAACAGAACAGACACATCACAATCTTAGGTAAGCTAGGGTAGTATCTGTTGAATTTCCACTTGAACCGAAGTTCATCCACGCTTACTCATAGCGGACAACTTAGAAACTTTGAGGCATGGGCTCCTCCTTACATGTGCACTCACTTCTCAGGCACACCAAGCTTAACATCCCAAGAGAATTTCTTCCCAAAGTATTGTTTTCTCTACTAAGAACCGTGAAAGTGTGGGATGTCTTAGTTGGTCTCTAACCTTCCGCACCAACAGATAGAGGGATTTTGGATACTATAACAAAGGTTTGTAGTAAGGACATCAGTTTATGTGGTTGTGATCAAATCATTTTCCCAATAAAGGGGGCTCTCCCAATCCTTTCAAAGCAAGGTTTTCACCTTAACAATGTAGGGACTTTAACACACCACTGGGGTACTGAAGGAGATTTTGGTTTCCACAAAAAATTAACACCTATCCATTGTGAGATTAATCACAATGGAATTTTTATATACTGGTTCAAAAGGGCTTGGATTTAGCCTGTTACCGGTTGGGCAATCTACTCTCACTGGCTCTATTAAATCACTTGGGAGGTAGTCACTCTAGAAGAATCATATGAATTTCTCTTACACCCAAGATTTGTAAATGCAAGGGGAGAGGATATGTTCATATAGCTCTTTGGAATTACAAACTAAAAAACACTTCAAGAATGCAAGACAATGATTCATTTTAAGCACCAAGCTGAAGCATTTTCTAACTACTAAAAACATACATGAGAGTTTGGTGAAAACATGCAAGGTCTTCAACAAGCGTCCTGCAGTAAATACGTTAGTAGTCTATAATTGATTTCTTCATTCTCAGCATCCTACTAACCATTGTTAAGTTGTTCCAAAAATAGAATTAGAGAAATATAGAAATCAAGAAACAATAGATGGTTAGAAAAACCAAGATAAGAAATATCAAATAAAGGTCCCTGGTGTCAAAGTTCACGCGACAATTCTCGTAGTCTCAACAAAGAAGTACAGATAACCCCGTGAAGAACTAGAAAGTTTGCACGAGATGTTGTGAAATTTTGTGTGACATCTTCTGACAGAGACGTATGGACAGAGTGCAAAAATGAAAATTAGTGTAATAAAATGAGGCCAAAAAGTAATTTTTCGTCCCCGCGGTGGCTGCCAGAAATGTATATGTTAAATGTGGCCTTCTTATTCAACCATACACTTCAACATAGTCCTTATTCATCAGAAACACATAGAAGTGAATATGATTTATTCATGCTGCATACCTGTATGATTTGACTTGTTTCCTCCTATCTAGATGGGGTTTTGAATGGATCTTAAAATGAGAGTCTCACAACCTAGACCAATCCAAGAATGGAGGATTTTTCTACATGAATGCAATGCAACATTACTCTAAGAATGAAGGATGCAAAATCAATCTAAATGAGATTAAACTATGACATGATTTGAAAGAGATTGCAATGCAAGATTAATCTAATAAAATGAAACTAATCTATTGCAAATGAGAGCTTAATGTAAATGAGATTATGAACTATAAAATGTAGCAGAAATTCATTATTCTAACAATAGATATCCTTGAATGAGAAATGGGAGTTCTTTTATAGACTGAGAGTCTACTCAGAATAGAAAGTTTCCTTTTGAATTAAAACAGATAAAAAAGCCAATTCAGATTATTAAGTTTTCTTTAAAAGAAAATAGTGAATTGTTTTCTCTTTATTTTTTTAACTGTTTTGTTTTTTATTTTAACTATTTTATTTCTCTTTAAAGAACAGTTAATTCAAAGTTTCTATTTCTGAATTGGAGAGAAGGTTTTTGAGAGAATTTTTAATTAAATAAATATAATATGACCTCATAAATGTATTTTCTCAATTATTTAAATAATTAAATTCAATATTTTAAATGAGGATATTTATTTAATAATTAAATATTATTTAATTCTTTTTTATGTGTTTTAGCTAAAAGGGGTGAATTTAATTTAATTAAAATGCTAGAAATTTTATAATTAAATTAATTCAATCATAGGGTTTGTTTACCTAATTGATTGATATTTAGGAATTAAATATAATGTACGATTAATGCAGATTTAGGATTTTCTGCATTTGACACTTAGGTCGAGTAGAGTCGACCAAAACTCAAAATTGCCTAGTACAATAGGACTTTGATGATTCAGAAGAATGACAAATGCTACAAAATTGGTTAGGGTTGCAAGATGCCAATTTTGGGGTGTTACACTTCCCTCTGCACTTAAAACCTAATCTAGATAAAACTTAACTCTTTATAACTCTTTATAACTCTAGATTCTTACAACAGATAATGATAAGAAAGTACTAAATTCTAACCATACATTCATTGACTCTCAATTATCATTTAGGACAAAAACCAACAACCGTGCAAAACATAAAAGGAACTGAAATAGTTTTAATGTTTTGATAGGGCAGAATATAGCCAAACCTATTCAGATATGTGTAAATGTAGAAAATAGTAATTACTGATCCATGCTTTATCAATTGGACAATATTTTTAGTTCAGATACAGGACAAAGAAACTAACTATTATCAAGGAATCAAAACCATAAATACAAATAATTCAAATCAAACACTTCTTATAATATCCTTCTATAGACAAACCCAAAGAACTTATGTCATATCCAAAGTATTATTTGATTTGATACTAGATCAAAAGTAAGGACTAATTGATGACATGTAACTGATTAAATCATTCACTATATTAAGTTGAAGATGATGCAAGACATTACATCAATTAATGGTTTGTATTGTCATTGATGTCAACTTGATATCATCTGTATGGTCATACACATAATGCCAAAGACTTCAAAGAATCAATGGAATAGAGATTATGCTTTCAGCAATGCATAAAAGTCAAGTATTCACTAAGTGACAAAATACACTGATGGAGTACACACCATCAGTAAAGATAGAGATAAAAGTCACAGTGATTCCCGACAAGAAGAAGACAGTATTTCCCAATGAAGCAGAATCAAAGGATGCCTGATGAGATATAAATAGTGTTTCCCGATGAGAAAAATCTAATGATGCCCGACAGACGGAGATCCCGAAGCTAACTAAAGTGACACCGATGGAACTGGCAGTTGTCACTGGCGATGAACTGCAGAATTGACCGACAGAACAAAGAGATTAGAAAATGACAATATATCTAGCTGGAAGAGCTAAATGATAGACTTAACTGGTTGTTTTATTTGTTTTATTCGACCACAGTTAAGTAAGTGATTTGTAAAGTTGGCAAGAAGATAACTACGAGCTAAATTAGGAGTTAAAGCCATAAATCAATTTGGATAGAATTTTTTTCACACCAAGAATCAAGAATCAAGAATCAAGAATCAAGAACCAAGAATTAAGGAATATCATGTCTATTTAAGAGACAAGCATTTTCATTCTCTGTGTGGTCCATAGTCAATTAGATACATGGGGGAGTGAACTGATAGAAGATGCTAAAGAGAAACTGATGAAGGATTAACTTCATACAATCTTGATCAATCAAGCTGAGGGAGAGCTAAAGAATTCTACAGACACCGACGAAAAGAAAAGAACAGCATCATAGAGCAAAAAGAGGTAAGTACAAAGAAATTGTATTGATACATTGATCAGAAATATATTGTAAGTAAATAGATCTAAAAATCTGCAATTCAATTGCATTAGAAATAGGTCATTTTGTTTCAGTTTAACCATTGAAGCATTAAGTCTCTTAATAGAGAAGGACTTAACAGTCTTTTATAATTGAGGTATATCCTAACAGATTACCAGAAGGTTGAATCATGATATTAGCACTAGTCTTACCTAAAGCCTATTGACAGTCTAAGAAGGAGGTTGATTCAAGGATGGTAGTTTGATTTGCATAAAGCCTATTGATAGTCATGAGACTGATTCAAGGATGGTAGCGTAGATGCCAAATACTAAGTTACAATCTATGTATTGAAAATCCTCTAACAAGGTTGCACTTAATAGTGTGTTTGTAACCTTTAATAGGGTTGGCTCCTAATAGGGCTCACTTCAGAAGAGTGAAAATTTGGGGTAACGGTCCCAGTGGTTTTTCCCTTAACATGGTTTCCACATTAAAATCCTTGTGTTATATGTGTATGGTTTATTACTTTATTGTTTTACATTCTACATATGCATTTATAGATTGACTAGTATACTCTACATATTTACTGAGTATCAGTAAATATAGTTTACTGCTTATTAGTTATCAAGGAGAATAAGGACAGACAAGGTAAACCGATAGACAGTTATTTGTTTCAAGTATTTCAAAGGCATGCATCTTGTTGGGACTTAATAATTTGAGAAGTATTGATTGGTGGATTAAAGTTTAAATTGGATAAATTTCTGAGGCCACTGATTCACCCCCCCTTCTCAGTTATTACTAACAATTGGTATCAGAGCTTGTGTACTTAGAAGGAAGGTTTCAAGACCTAAGTAAAGATCACAAGATGAATAGACGAGATGTGCCCAAGTTGAACAAGGACAAATTTGCTCCATAGAAAAGCAGGATAAAGCTTCACTTATTAGGTATTGGCAATGATATTACTCAATAATTAGATACTAAATATGTGTTGCCTATAGGACCATTGACAGTGGATCAATTGAGAGTAAAGCATGAACATAACTGCATGGTTATAGAACTTTCAACCTCACTCTCTGATGCTGAATTTGAGGATGTCAAAGATTGGAAAAATGCAAAAATAATGTGGGACAAGTTGAAACTTGTACATGGTGGTGATGCAAATGTTCTGAGAGCCAAGGCAGAAAGTCTTAAAGGAAAGTTTGATGATCTCACAATGAAAGAAGGTGAAAACATCACATAGTACAACACAAGAATAAAAGAAGTAGTCAATGTTATACGAGGTGTTGGAGGTACACTTGAAGAGGAGACATTGGTAAGTAAAATCCTAAGAACCTTATTGCCCATATATGCTATTAGAGTCTCTGCTATTCAAGAAATGAGAGCAATAGAAAATAATACAGTCACTCTTGATATCTTGATTAGTAGACTGATTTCATTTGAGATGAATAACTTTGATAATAGTGTCTTACAAAGCTTAGAATCTACATTCAATTCTTTTGTGAGAATAAGAAAATCTAGTCAGAGACACTCATCTAGAAGAGACAGTGAAAGCGAAAGTGAAGAAGAAGATCTAGATGAAATTGAAGCACTCATGGAAAGAAGAATGCTAAGAGGCAAAGGTAAA
>MU226899.1:2789184-2808573 GCA_018584345.1 Thuja plicata
ACATTCTGAGTTCAAATGACCAACTTACTAAAAATAGTAAGTTTCCAAATATAGCAACTTTGTACAAAATAGCCCTTATTGAATAGAAAAACACATATTTTTGGGTGATGCAAGATTTCCCTTACACTCAGGATGCTCCTGCATCACAAAAGTATGAGAAGAACTAGGGATGGAAGATGGAAAAATATGAGTGGGATTATTAGAAATGATTAGATTAGGAAGGTTAGGAAGATTAGGTAATGGAGTATCATCTACCAAATTCTTCATATTATCTAAAAGATCAATAAGTCCACTACCCAAATCCTTAATTAAAGTTTTGAAAGTAGGGAGACTAGTATTGGTCAATCTTAAACTAGCATAAGCAAGTGAAACATGAAGATTAAAAAACATGATAAAATGGATGACACTCTCATAGACATCATAGGTACTATAAAGAGATGCTAAAAGAAGCATAATGAGAAAAATAACCATACACCAAAAGAATTTCATGATGAAAATGCAAGAAGTGTTTTTGTATTTATAAATACAAATTATAATCTAAGATGTAAATCTAACACCAAAGAGAAGGAGTTGTCTATCACGGGTTCACCAAAATGTAAAATATAAAATAGGGGTGTTTTTATTAATATGTAAGGTGTTGAATTCCTTAACCCTAATTTACACTTAATTGAATTTGATTGATTGTGTATTGCAATTGTGATTAGGGAGAAGATAAGATGTTCCTCTTTTATCCTTAAATGCACAAATGAGAGATCCAAGTTGATCAACACAAAGGAAGGGTTAATGCACAAATGAATCAACTATTTGGAAAGGAGAATAACAAGAAGGATATCTTAAATTCTTTTAATTGATTAAATGAATATGTTTGATTATAGTTATTGAAAAAGATAGGAAGAAGAACCAACCTTACAAAACTGCAAATCAAAAAATGTTGTTTTCTGAGGTCTGTATACTGTTTATGGAAAAATTGATAGTTGATCCCAAACCAAAACATAGAGACGAACAAAACCCAGAAATATTTTTCCGTTCCAATGTCATCTTATGAAAAAGGGTGACCTAGACTCACAAATGTCAACCCTAACCCAATAATGTTGACCCTGACCTGCACAGGTCCGACAGAGGATCTATTTGCGCTATCTGAAAGAAAGCCGAAAAGGGTATCCAGATCTGGTCTCAAATCTATTGTTCTGAACCTATACCTGCAAGATAAAGAGGATTTTTTATTGTTGGAGAGGGGTTTCCCTTAGTCAAACCCCAATTTAGGAAGTAACCTTGAAATCAATAAAGTATAGAATGCTAGCAAGTAGTAGAATTGAATCTAAGAATGAAGCTATGATATTGAATAGATATGTAATTGTAATTCAAATGTATGGAAGTATGAAAGATATGAAAGCTTGGACTTTAGAAACCATAAACCTCCATGATTTTATGCTTGAAATCCACCTTCAAGAGAGAATGAATGAGTCTTGAGGATGCACAAAGGATCTTGAAGGAAGATCACACCACCATGATGGCTAGATCTAGGGTTTGAATGATGAATCTTTGAATGTTTGCACCTAATCCCTTCAAAGGATTGAGAGATTCAATCCTTGATCTTCAATGGAGAACTTGAATGCTTGAGAAGAAGACTTGAACACCTTGAGAGCTTGGAAATGAATGCTTGAACTTTTTGCTTCTTTACAAAATCTTGATTAGAGATTTTTTGCACTTAGAAGACTTAGAGAAAATCAGAGAGAGAGAGAGAGAGAGAGAGAGAGAGAGAGAGAGTTCCTTTTATATGAAATTAGGGAAAAATCTTCTAAGGAGGCCAATATAGGATAATTAAATTCCAATTAGACCCATGCCCATAGAAAAGGACCTATATTAAATATAATTTATGAATCAATGCTTCAGAACCTGAAACAATCGACCCGAAAGCAGGAAAACTGAATTTTTTATGACCCCTGGCAGCCGACAAGCTTCCAATTTTGAAAGAGAGACCTTGGTTAGGGTTGAGGTTGACCCTGACCTAGGTCATGGTTGAGGTCAACCCTAACCTAGGTCAAGGTCAAGGTCAACCTTGACCCAGGGGGTTAGAACCCCTGGAAAATATGCCAGGTGGGGTAGAAGTTGCCCGGAGAGGCCTAATCAAGGTCCTAAACAGGCACAGAAGCAAAGGATGATGCAGAAATGGGAGGATGATATGATGGAGGCCAAAAACATCCCCTAAAGAGGGCTAAAAATTCTTAACATGGAAGTGCTTCCATTTTAAGATGATACAGAGTTATCCTATTTTCTAACCTTTATTTTCTTTACACCCTCAGCACATTTTTATTTTTCTTGTGTCTTCTTAGGGCTTGTTTTAGTTTCCTTAGTAAACATACCAGCTAGTCTACCATCAACATTCCTAGCTATCTGATTTCTCAAATTATAACTACTCTTTTCTTGAGTAACCATGGCTGCAATGATTTGTTCAATCTCTCCATCTAAAGGTCTTCTTACTACAAAATTTTCCTTACCCCTTTGAGCATTAGATGTTATCATGTCATCAATCCCTTCTTCTTCTTCATCAGATGCAACCAAATCCTGATTTTTAGCCTCATCATCGTATCCCTCTTCACCCCTTGAGTGTGAACAAGTCATTTCACAACTGTTTTTGTCAAAGAATTCATCTTTCTCTTCCCTCTCTTTTTGCGCTTCATTTTCATACATACCTAAAGAAAAAACATTATAGTTAGGATTGTGTGGAGAGTGACAAGCTTCACACCAATAATCTTCATTATACATGTTAATAGAATTGCTTTATAAGGGATCATGGGTCCTATTATCATTCTTCTCTTTCCTTTGTGGGGGAATAGGTTTTCCATCCTTCCACTCGGTATTATAGGAAAAATTTTGTATCCTTGGCTGCTTACTATAATTGTTATAGGATGTCCTATTATTACTTGGAGCCCTATAATCTTTATTTTTTTATTCTTTTTTATGTATCCTAGTAAGCTTTCCATCTTCCCTTTTACCCATTTTTCCTAATACTCTTCTATTTATTTCTATGTTAACAATTGTCTTATAGGCTTCACCAATGCTTCTAGGATTTTTGTCTCTAAGAAGATATCCCATTGTAGAATCAAAAGCATTTAAATAAGTAACAAGACATACTTCATCATCAAGCCTCATTTTTTAAAAATTCTATGCATAGACTTTTGAAATCTTGTATTGATTTCAATAACTCCCTCATTTTAATTTTCATTGATATTAGTAAATTTATTCAACAAGAAACCCTTATTTGTCTTATCGTCATATTGATCCTTAAGAAATCTTTTAGTTCATCCATAGACCCCACACAACCATAAGATAACCCTCTAAACCATTCCCGAGCATCCTCAACTAGAGAGTGAACAAAAAGATTCATCAATACATCTTCATGTATGATGTTATAGTAATCCATGATATCAATAAACTTCTTCCAATGTTCCTCACAAGTAATGAAATTTTTTCCAGTGAGTTTTGGAAGTCTATCTGCAATCTCATTTGGGACTGTATTAGGATAACTAGGAATATTAATAAAAGAAAATTGCTTGTACCTTTCTGCATGGGTGGGTTTTTTTTTAAAAGGATTATCAATTTGAGAAGTACATGCTGGAAAGTTGAAACTACAGATATTATATGACTAATTTTGTGTAGGAGTTTTGACAGTCAGTTCATAAACCTTGAAGACCAAAAATTGACTAAGTACAGAAGATAGTGCAGTTAGAGATATATTCGTTGATCAGAGCACTAGCACACGTGCGTATGATTGAGTCATGGTATGAATATTTGGATATGAGCTTATGGATACAGTATTATGCTAAGTCTACACACACATGTTCAGATATATTAGTATCATGAAGTTACAGCAAGTCCAATTGCCCTAGCAGCTCGGCAGAACATAGCATGGAGCCGACTCTAGTTTTTGATTAATTCATATTAATTTATTTTCCATTGGCTATGTGCCTATTGTAATATGTTCTTAATTATGTTATTATCACTCATGTAAAAACTCTTAAGCCAATTCATTTGGAAGCATTTTGTATGTTGTTTTTGGGCCAACTAAGTCCTAGTTTTTGGTCACGTCTATTGAGTATGTATATATACTTAACATGTATTTTGTATTAGAGTGTCAAATGGTTGAAAAGAGAATGATAGTAAGTAAAATAGAAGTGAAAGAAGAATAATCAGTATGAGATAAAGCTCTACCAGTGATTAGATTTTTAGTGCACAAAAGGAACTGATCAGAAAAGCAGTGTCATAACAACAGTTCAATTTACAGATATAGTGTGTATCTCTCATGAGGAGGTTGTAGCGTTCTTCTTTATTGAGCAGTGAGCTTAGGCAGTGAGCCATCCACCTTTAACAGGGTTTTGTAAATACTCCTAATAGGGTCATTGTACTTGCATTGTAAAGATTGCTCCTAATAGGGCAAAGGAACTCTAACAAGTTCATAAGATTAGTGCAGTTATTTGTGGGTACTAATTCCCACCGAGGTTTTTATCTGATCAAGGTTTCCCCGTAAATATATTTTGTGTTATGTGTTAATGTGTTATGCTTAATCAATTATCTATTTTGGTTTAAGTTTCAAGTTGCTGAATTCTACTAAACACTGATTCACCACCCCCCCTCTCAGTGTTTCTAACAATTGGTATCAGAGATTTGTTCCTCTAAGAGAATTTTAACAACTTGAGGAGATCATGGAATCAATAGAAGTGAAACATATGAAAAAGAATCTTGAAGCGGATCTTGAAGATCTTGATAGATATGAAAAATAAAATGAAGAACTGAAATTTAAAGTTGATGGCTCACAAATGCTCATCAAAAAATTAAGAAAAGACTTTAAAGATTTCTCTCCGAATGATTTGGGAAAAATGGTAAAAAAGATGAATGAAGAAAACATGTCTCTGGAGGATAATATTTAAGATTTTAATGAACATCTAACAAATAGCCTAACAACTATTGAAGAAAATACCAAAGAAATTAAACAATTAGATGAAGAACTTATGCAAGAAAATATGAAGATCTTGGAGTTGGAGAACGTCAAGAAAAAGATAGAATCCTATTTGATAGAAGCCAAGAATCATATTGAAAAATTACACACAAGTTATGATCTATTACAATCACAGCTTTATGCACAAAACTTAAGAGGTGATACCACTGGTGTTGGATACAATGAAGCACAAATTCAAATCAATACAATGCAAGAAAGAAAGAAAGCACAAGAAGAAACCACATAAGCAAAGGAAACTAAGAATATTGCAGAGGCTAAAGCAGAACCACCTAAAGATGAACGTAAACTAGTTAACCATACTTGTTATGCCTATAACGAATAAGGACATATAGAAAGAGAGTGTAAAGAGGTAATACCTTTCAATGGTTTATGTTATTCATGCAACAAACTTGGTCATAGATCCATAAACTGTAGATCAAATCTAAGAAATTAGACACAACAAAATCAAAGAAGTCAGACTCAGTACAATTAGAGAAATCAATCACAGCAAAATTATCAGAACATTATATGTCAGATATGAAACTACAAGGGACATAGCTAAACAGTGCAACATGGTTAATCATGTCAACAAGCCTCCAGTAATCTGTCATTCTTGTAACAAAGTTGGACACATCTCAAGGTTTTGCAGATCTAGAACGCAAAGACAAGAAACACCTAATAAGTCTCAAGGATCTCTATTTAAAGAATTTGGAGAAGTCAAGTTTGTGAAAGCTACAGAAGATTCATGAAAAATATGGGTTGAAGTAAAGAAAGATGATGGTGTTGACAAAGTGGTTGATGCATCCATAGTAGAAGCAACTTCTACTTTTGGTTAGATGACCCTCATGGTCATAGGGGGAGCTAGACAAGCTCTAAACCCCTATGCCGTAGGTATACTCACCTCCAAGTATGTACCTTCAATTTTATGCTTTTGGTAATATTTTGATACACTATGCAAGAGAGAAAGGTTCTAAGTAGAGTAGGAACTAAAATTAGAATTCTCAATGGAAACCGTGTTATGGAAACAAGTATTAAATGTAGAAACTCATTTATAAGTTGGTAAAATATCTTATATCTTCACTTTTACATTTGAGATCAAGAAGTTAGAGAGCACAGGAGATTCAAGCATCTTAGTTTTGACTAATTACCATTGGTTGGTTAGTGATAAGGCCAAATTATTGCATTTATTTTGTATAATTTTAAATACTCTGTTCTAGTTTTTGACAAGACATTTGAGAACCTAGCCAGTTAAAACTTGTGATAAAGTCCAGATAGAACTGATAAACCATGGGTAGATGTTTGTGACATATTTTTCTAATATTATACATATAGTGCAGTATTTCATAAAACCATCAGAATATATGTTCTAATATCTAGATTTGATTTGATTAAGCTTGTTTCATGAATATTTCTGCATCACAACTAACTTGACAGGAGAGAATGCGGCTGGAGAGTGGTTGACAACATTCAAGGAAGACTGTTGAGGACTAGCTATGGCGGAGTGATCATCACAGCACCAGGAAACATGACTGCTACAATGGAGGAGCCATTATTCCAGGACATGGGGATGTAGTGTTTCTATATTCCCTCTGCACATTATTATGTTGAACTGGTCGCCCAAGCTTTATTACCCACACTGCGGGTTGTTGCATTTCCATCTTCTTCTCCGGCATGTTTTCAGCAAGATAGTTTCTTCTCTATTTTGTAATAAGTGTTTGATCCTCTATATATAGGGATTGGACTGATATTTTGAATTTAGATATGAAAATTTAGAGAAAAAAGTTTTTGGAAGAAAACTATTATATCTTACAGCAATCTATTTCAAGTTTCATGTATTGTTTTTATGTAATGAGTTTTTGAAATACAATGAAGTAATTCTTGGTTTACGTTCTGTGTTAATATATTAGCAGAAAGAAACCAAGGGGGCCCACTTGGGAGGTGGAATAGGTTAGAATAGAATAGATTTCCTTCCAGCATTTCTAGCATTTCCATTATTTCAGATAGAAGTTACAATTTCTTCCTACAGCATTGTACCTTGTAAATGTCCCTGCAGCATCTGCAAGAATAGTTATAATGGATGTTCTAGGTTGAAAGTATAGGTTTAAGTAGAGTTTAAAATTTCTAGCATTCATTTTAGTAAGGAGATAAATGTATTATTTTCCTGCAACACTAGTGTAGGTTTCTTTTATGCATTTTTACCTTCCTACAACATAAGGAAAATGACTCCTTAAGGAACCTAGTGCACATATTGTGTCGACCATTTCAAGTATACGTCCCTGGGTTGACAAGTTAAATGCACCTCATAATGGGATAAGTAGTCCTTAGATTGAATAAAACATTCCTAAGAAAGGCCTTGAGCATGATTATTCCACACCTATTGTGAGGCAGTTCACTTTTGGCACCGCTACCAGCGATGGTGTCAAGCTAGGAACATTTTTGAGTCATTTTTTCATTCCTAGTTATTTTTTAGGTTTGTATCCTTAAAAATTGCTTCACAAGTGTGAAGAATTCAATTGCATGCATCGAAGAGAAAGGCGACAAGATGAATATGGAAGATTTATCCCAGCAGAGTCTGCTAATTTGAACAAGGAATTTGAAAAAGTTGAGTTTCCCTTTGAAGACGCAAGCCCCAACTTTCCTACAGCATCTTCCTCCAGAGTAGAACCACTTGATATAAGCGACTTCTAACCTTTTGCAGAAATCTTGGCTAGCTTTCTAGATAAATCTGGCCCAAATCCACCTATTGTTAATAATCCAGTAGCTAATGCTCCTTTCCAGTAGCAAACCCATAATCAAATACCTCTAGTAATGGCACACCTTACTTTCCCATTTCCTCTCCCAAGTCTTATAAACAATGCTAATCTCAAAAATATACCCATAGCTGCTCTTCAAAATTTTTATGGTCTTATAATGGAGGATCCTGACACTTTCTTGTTTGAGTTTGACATACTCTATCAAAGCTTTGACTATAATACTGATTCCCATAAGCTCAATTTGTTTCCTACAACACTGAAAGAGTCATCCTTACGATGGTTCATGGGCTTAGGAGCCAATGCAGCAGGTACCTAGGATGAGATGCAGACATTGTTTCTGTAGAAATATAAAGATTATTGCAAAGGAAGTGACCCAAAAGGAGATGATATCTTTAGGATGTCTCAAAAGGAGGATGAAACATTGGAGGACTATGTTTCACATTTTTTGTACATAATGCAGAAGAATCCCCCGCATGTACTGGCAGAGGATTCATAGAAACTAGTCTTCTTGAGAGGGGTAAATGACAACTGTTTGGAAGCATTAAACTTGATGGCTGGTGGAGACATATCCCAATCCTCTTTGGATGACCTCAAGAAAATCTGTCTCAACTACTCAAGGTCAACTGTGAAGAAAGGTAGAGGATACCGGCCCACAGTCACAAAAGGGATTGGTTTGGGTGTTTCAAAGCTAGAGATATCTAATTTACTCATGGATTTCAAGCAAGCTATTATAAATGATCTAGCTACACATCTTGACACGATGGCTGCCAAAAAGAAACATGCAGAAGTTGAATCATAATTGGCTAAGTATTGTCAACATTTTCCAACTGACTACATGAAGATAGAAGGAGACAATGATCAAGTGTTCTTCGTTGCTCAATGTCGACCATGGGTTTCATGATAAGGTATGCCACAAGATCCTCTACAAGTTTCAAATTTTAACAATAATCAATGGCAAAACCAAAATTATCAGAACACTTCTTAGTACTCTCAACCTCAGTGGCCAAACCAGCAGAATAAACAATGGCCTAACCAGCAAAATAACCAATGGCAAAACCCAAAAAATAATCAGTGGCCAAATTAGAAAAATAACCAATGGCAAAATCAGAAAAATAACCAATGGCAAAATCAACAAAATAACCAGTGGCCTAATCAGCAGAATCAATGGCAACCACCGCAAGGAAATTGGCAGCAAACTAATCAATGGAGGGGGCCTCCACAATGGCCTAACCAAAATTATGGTTTTCCACAATTACCACCTCCAGTGAAACCACCTGAAATAATGCCACCTACCACAACAACTAATGCTAATCCAAAGCCAACCCAATTGCCTGCTCAACCACAGCCAAATCCAAACAACAAATAGCAGCAGCAGCAAACATACACTACTGACACTCAACAATGCCCTACTTATTCATTAGAGATAGATGATATCCATTTGAGGTCCGGTACCACCCTACCTACACCTGAATATCCTATTATCACAGAAGTTGCAGACACTCCTGCAACACTATTTCTAGAAGCCACACTGCCAAATACCAGCCAGCCGACTAATATACCTAGCAGAACTACTATCCACACTTAAAATCCACCCTTTCCACATAGGCTAAACAAAGAAAAACCTATACCCCAAGTGGAAGAAACATTTTATATTATTGAGCAGTTGAAAAATATGAACATTCAAATCCCTTTGTTCTAAGCTATCAAAGATATACCTCTTTATGGAAAGGCTATTAAGGAAGCATGCCTTAAGAAGCCAGGATGGAAGAAGAAAGACCCTAAAATAGTACATGTTGTAGGGCAATCAGTAGATATCATGTTAGGAAAGGTGGTAATACCAAAGTATTCAGATACTAGTAGTCCAGTAGTCAACCTGATAATAAATAGACAGACTGTGAGAAATGCTCTAGTTGATTTGGGAGCAGCAATAAATGTGATGACTAAAGATACAATGCATAGGATAAGCATAGAAGGCTTATGAACAATAGCCATAGTGTTACAAATTGCTGATAGTTCAACTGTTACTCTAGAGGGTCTCATAGAAGATGTGATAGTAACCTTAAATTCATGGGAGTATCTTGCTGATTTTCTTATCCTGTCACCTAAAGTAAACTTTGTTGGCTATCCTATAATCTTGGGAAGACCCTAGTTAGCCACCACTGATGCCAAAATTAATTATAGATTAGGAAGTATGAAAATTTCAAATGGTCAAGCCATAAGGAAGCTAGCCCTATATCCTCCTGCCCAACCCCAGCCAGACTTGGGAGAACCTATTTTGCTAGACTTAAGGGATGAGGAGGAAGAGCTGAATTCAGTAGCCTAGCTCATGATGTTGCATAGGAAATCTTTTCTAAAGATGCAAGAGGAAGATGATGTGATACAGAGCATTCTTACCAATGAATGTATTGTGGCTAAAGATGTCTTAGAAAGTTCTATTTTACAGCTATGTACCTATGAGAACTGTATGTCTCTAGCAACCCCTAAAATAATTAATCAATTATCGACAAGTGAAATAGATAGAATTCCAGTGCTTGAAGTGTTAATGGTAGAGCTAACAAAAACAGTGGAACTTTCCTCTGGTTGTAACTTGCATGTAAACAACAAGTTGTCCTAATCACAGTTGGCATTGTTAACCAAGCTCCTTAGTCAGCATGAAAAAGCCTTTGCATGGGATTATGGGGATATGGAGGGACTAAACCCTAAACTCTGTACCCACAAAATCTACATCAGTGATGGAAGCTTTCCACTTTGTCCACCACAGAGGAGAATAAATCCTGCACTAAGAGAAATAGTTAAAACTAAGTTGCAGAAGTTGTTGGATGCTAGATTCATCTATTAAATCTCTGATAGCAAGTGGGTATCACCATTGGTAATTGTACCTAAGAAAGGAGGTAAGTGGTGGATATGTGTGGATTATAGGGAATTAAATAATGCCATAAAGAAGGACCACTTTCCTTTACCTTTTATTGACCAGGTCTTGGATAATTTGGCTGGAAAGAAATATTTTTCCTTTCTGGATGGATACAGTGGTTACAATCAAATAAGCATTGCCCCCAAAGATCAGTAAAAGACCATGTTCACATGCCCTTGGGGCACATATGCCTATTTAGTATTAGCATTTGGATTATGCAATGCATCTACTACATTTCAGAGAGCTGTGATCAACATCTTTGCTGATATATCACATGATTGCATGGAAATCTACATGGACGACTTCACTACATTCAGTGTCACATTTGAGGAAGCTCTGAAGAACTTGGAGAAAGTACTAATCAGATGCAAGGAACATAACCTGTCTCTCAACAGTGAAAAGTACTTTCTGATGATGCAGGAAGGAGTGGTGTTGGGACATTTTATCTCTAAAGCTAGAATCCAGGTAGACCCTGTGAAGATAGAGGTAATTCTCACACTCCCTATTCCTACTAAGCAAAAAGATGTAAGATCTTTCCTAGGTCACACTGGCTATTATAGGAGGTTTATCCAGAACTTTAGTTAAATAGCTAGTCCTCTGTACAAATTACTTACCAAAGAAGCTAAATTTTCTTGGACAAAAGAATGTGATGAATCCTTCTTGCAGCTCAAGTCACTTTTGACAACTGCACCAATACTTAGGGGTCCTGACTGGACTTTGCCATTTCACATACATACAGATGCTTTAGACTATGTCGTAGGTGCTATCTTAGGACAAAAGTCTAAAAACCTTGAAAATGCAATCTATTATATTAGTAAGAGTGTACATGGACCAGAGTTAAACTATACAGTGACTAAAAAAGAATTGCTAGTAGTAGTTTATGCTCTGAACAAATTTTGCCATTATGTAACTGGTTATCCTATCTTTGTTCATACTGACCATGCAGAAATTAAGTATCTCATAAACAAACCTGCCATCACAAGCAGGTTAGCAAGATGGCTTCTTTTGCAGGAATTTGATATAACAATCATTGACAAGCCAGGGAAAGAAAATGTGGTAGCTGATAATCTATCCAGAATTCATCATGCTGAAGAAGATACTACTTTGATAAATGATGCTTTTCCAGATGATAATTTATTTCATATTACTATCTAGAATCCATGGTATTCTGATATAGCTAATTATGTAGCAGATAAAAAAATGCCAACACATTTCTCTTATAAGGAAAAGAAGCTGCTTGTAGAGAAAAGCTTCCATTTCTCTTGGATTGATAGAACATTATTTTACACTAGACCTGACCAAGTCATGAGGAGATGTGTGAGAGAAGATGATACATATGACATTCTTCATGCATGTCATAATGAACCATGTGGAGGACACTTTGCAGCCAAAAGAACAACACAAAAGATTTTAACAACTGGCTACTACTGGCCTACACTTCACAAAGATGTAGCCAGTTATACAAGGAAGTGTGACAAATGTCAAAGAATGGGTCGACCAACAAGATCAGATGAAATTCCCTTAAACCCACAGGTGGTGGTAAAACCATTTGATAAATGGGGCATGCACTTTATTGGTCCAATAGACCCTCCAAACAATGGGAAGTCATACATTCTGGTGTGCATAGATTACCTGACCAAATGGGTCAAAGTCAGAGCAATGAAGCATGCCAGGGATCATAAAGTTGCTAAATTTCTATATGAAGAAATTTTTACTAGATATGGTGTGCCAAGAGAACTTGTTACTGATCAAGGTACTCAATTCACTTCCAATCTGATAATAGAGCTCATGAAGGAATATAATATCAGACATCGGAAGTCAAGCCCCTATCACCCTCAAGCCAGTGGACAAGCAGAAGTTACAAATTGGGAAATAGAAGCAATCTTAACAAAGACAGTTCATTTGCATTGCCGAGATTGGAGAAGCAGACTATTAGAAGCCATCTGGGCATATAGAACAACATGGAAGACCATGACAGGGTTCACTCCATTCGAACTATTATATGGTAAAACAACAATGCTACCGATTGAATTTGAACACAAAACATTAAGAACAGTGCTGGAGTTAAATATTGATCTTCCTACAGCATAGAGAGAATGCTTGCTACATCTCAATTATTTCGATGAAATGCGCAAGTCTGCCCTACAGCGCACAAAAATTGTTCAAAAGAAAATAAAACAGTGGCATGACTCCCATATTAAGAGTAAGCAATTCCAAGTTGGAGATTGGGCATTGTTATATGATTCCAGATTCCAAGAGATACCAAGAAAGCTGTAGACATGATGGCTGGGTCCATATGAAATAAGCCATGTATTTACAAATGGAGTAGTCCAGTTGACCACAATTGACCCTATACACTTCAAGCTACTAGTCAATGGACATAGGCTAAAGTTGTATCACCAACCACAGACAAAAGATGACTTCCTGCAGCAATTCAACCACCTAGTTTTAAAGGATCAACAGGTAACACTTCCTACAAGAGAGGGTGTCAACCTTCTTCTTGTAGCTCTTCAATAAGAATTCCTTCAAAGCATGACCATAATAAAAACTTTATGTTTACATAAAGTTCAAATTCTCCATTCACTTTCTATATTCTTCTTTTTCAACCCATTTCATTTCTTAATCTTCCATCCACCCACCTTCCACGTCATCATATTTCTATGCTTTCAATAAAGAGATAGTGTACTGACGCATGCCGACCGCCGATGCCATCATTCCACTCTTGCCAACCTTTCCTAGCACGTGCGATGATCAATTAACAGGTACAAGATTTTCAAATTTATTTCTATTTTTAGCACATAGATTTCATTGGTTATATCGAATACTACAATAAATGTATCATTGCCGCCTTAATCCAGTTCTATACCTTCTTCCAAGTCTAACAAGTGAGGACACTTTTCAATATTTCATAGGGGGCAAGGAAGTGTGCCAATTCTTAAAATATCATTTCTATTTACTCGTTAAGATCCTCAAATCTATACTTTGGCATTATCTTAATTAAAACCCAGCTGCCACATCACACAAGTGTCAAGTGTCGTACCTTTATTCCAAATAAACCCCTAATTGTCAGACTAGATGTGACCCAATATTAAAACCATGACATAACTCTTGCATGAATATTTATGATTCATTATGTTAAAGTACATTATTATTGTTCATATCAAGAATACTAGAAGAATGTGAAAGAGGGTCTATGGTTTTACAAGAAGTAATTTGAAATTCAAAAGAGAAGAAGGTAATTATCAAGAACATATCAAAGGTTGAATTTGGTAAGCAAAAATGGGGGGCCAATTGCAGTGGCATGAACTAGTGGTTCATGGTATTTTACTATCTGATGTTGAGGTAGTAAGAAGATTTAATGCCTGCAAATGGCTAGGATATTTCTTAAAATTGATGGAGTTTGATGAGGAAGCAACAACAAAATTTGCAAACACATTTGATGAAGGCCAAGCAATGGTATTGGGGTTAATAGTCATTGTAATAGAGGAGCAAATAGTGGAAGTAACCGGTTTTCCAGCAGGAGGGGAACACTACCCCAATGTGCACGATGCCAAGTCAGCTAGGGCCTAGTTCACCGTACCAGGAGACCCTCCACTGGAGATCACTAAATAAGGGTGCAAAAGAATGTCCATTCCTCCACCATATCATGAGTTGGCCATGCAAATTATCAAGTATTTCACTTGTGAAATATGATTCTCTAATTTACATGTGCATCATTTTAAGTTGCTTAGTTATGTACGAAATAATATCCCAATGAATGCCCCCAATTTTTTGTTTAATATGTTGTGCATTAGTGCCGAAGAAACCTAGAAAGGGAATGAAAATTTTGTTACTCACCATGCCTTAATTAAATTACTCATAGAAAGATCTCTTAGGGACATCTCCCCTATGGCATAGGTAGAGTTTTTCCATCATAAAACCCTGTAGCCTCAAATTTCCCCTAATGTGTAAATTAGCCAAGATAATGCAGTTTCCCCTGACCTAGTTGCTGAGCAAAGTACCCAAGGGGCAGAAACCAAAAATTTACAAGAAAATGTGCCTTTACCCACTCACATGAGAAATATACCTACTTCTGCTTGAACAAAAGGAAAATAGAAGTTAGTGGGAGAAACTTCGGTTCTTACAACTGAGCCATGAAACCCTCAAGTCTCGAGAAAGAAGAAAATGAAGTTAGTTCCTGCAGCCGCTACTCTTGCAGCAGAGAAAACAAAAAGGGTTAGTAAGAAAAAGGCAGTAGAGGTTGAGGAAATCCCTATAAGAAGAAGTTCTAGGATGAGAGGGTATATTCCTAAAGCACCCATTGAAAGCTAGACTGCTTCCTCCAAACAATTTGAGGAGAAAACTCGTATTCATATTGTTCCAGATGATTCTCCAAGCCAGTCTGAGATTCCAGACATTCCTCAAAATCTAGATGAGGAGTGTGAAGTTATGCCAAATGTATGTCAAAATGACCCGGGAGTTAGTCATCAGGATGTTCCAACCCATGAGAAAGAAATCCCTATAACTCACCAGCTAGCTTGCACAAGAAATGACCTAGTTTCCTATAAGCAAACTTGGTTAATAAATTTCTTAGAGCAGTTATGGAGGGAACACAGGAAGAAGAATAACCAAGATGAAAATAGTTGTCTGATTACTCTGCAAATGCTTCTCTTCTAGTTATATAATAAGCATGTGCTAACAACCACTCTATGGGGAGAAGAGAAAAATAAATTGCAGAAAGTAATAGCAGAACACGGAGAGGAAATTACAAAATTAAAAGATTAGTTGGCAAGACAGAAACAGATATTGGAACATGCCCTTAAGCTGACTGACCAGATAATTGCTTGTAGACTGCCACCTAGGGTCTATACCATCTTTCTAAAAGAATAATTCCTCCTATTTGAGTTGATGATGACCCTCAAAGATGTAAACACAGAGTTCAAATCAGCCCAGAAATTCTATGGTTTATACCAGACCCTTCCATCTTGGCAAAAAAACCTACTTTGTGAGTTGTATGTGCATAATTTCATCATCCCTAAAAATATTTAATGGAACCCCCTACCTTACATAGGGGATATACACCTAAGGGCCCTAATGTCTTGGATGGACAACAAGGCTAACTATGATAGACAATTGGAGAATTATAGAGAACATGAGAAAATGGAACCCCTGCCATTAAGAGTAGAGAGCAGTCAACTAGAAGTATTCCTAAGGGATTGGTTCAAATTGACATATGGGAATATTAAAAAGGAAAATAGAGAAAAATTTTAAACTCAGAACAGACGTGTATGCAGAATATGACAACATCTCTTATTTTTTCTTCCAAAGAGCCTTAACCAGTGCCAGAAGTAGATAAGGCAGATTATCAGAGGCATTCAAAAGGTCAGAACCACACAACCCCATTAACCTTGAAGTAGCCATACACTGAGTACCAAAATACATAGAGCTAGGTAGGCAAATCAGGCAAGAGCTCTGGTGTCTGCTCACAATGCAGTCGCCCATGCTCCTTTGGCCCTTGTATGACATCATCATTGCCAGGATTGACAGGATGCAGGAGGATCACAGAAGGGAAGTTTGGGAAAGAACAAGAGGATTCTACTACTCCTTCAAGAGCTAGAGGCGAGGAAGAACTGAAGTTGGTGACTTTAGGTCAATTGTTAGAAGATGCAATGCTTAAGGACAAGCATTTTATTAACCAAGGGGTAGATGATAAGGCCAAATTACTGCCTTTATTTTGTATAATTTTAAATACTCTATTATAGTTTCTGACAAAACATTTGAGAACCTAGCTAGTTAAAACTAGTGATAAAGTCTAGATAGAATTGATAAACCATGGGTAGATGTTTGTGACATATTTTTCTAATATTATACATATAGTGCAGTATTTCATATAACCATCAGAATATATGTTCTTATATCTGGATTTAATTTGATTAAGCTTGTTGCATGAATATATCCACATCACAACTAACTTGATAGGAGAGAAAGTGGCTGGAGAGTGGTCGATAGCATTCAAGGAAGACTGTTGAGGACCAACTACGGTGGAGTGATCATCACAGCATTAGGAAACATGGCTACTACAATGGAGGAGCCATTATTCTAGGACACAGGGATGTAGTGTTGCTATATTCCCTCTGCACTTTATTATGTTGAACTAGTCGCCCAAGCTTTATTACCCACACCGCAGGCTGTTGCATTTCCATCTTCTTCTTCGGCATGTTTTCAAGATAGTTTCTTTTCTATTTTGTAATAAGTGTTCGATCCTCTATATATAGGGATTGGACCGATAGTTTGAAGTTAGATAAGAAAATTTAGAGAAATAATTTTTTGGAAGAAAACCGTTATATCTTACAGCAATCTATTTCAAGTTTCATGTATTATTTTTATGTAATGAGTTTTCAAAATACAATGAAGTAATTCTTGGTTTATGTTCTATGTTAATAGATTAGCAGAAACCAACCAAGGGGGCCCACTTGGGAGGTGGAATAGGTTAGAATATAATAGATTTCCTTCCAGCATTTCCAGTATTTCAGATAGAAGTTACAATTTCTTCCTGCAGGATTATACCTTGTGAATGTTCCTGCAGCATCTGCAAGAATAGTTATAATGGATGTTCTAGGTTGAAAGTATAGGTTTAAGTAGATTTTTCAATTTCTAGCATTCATTTCAATAAGGAGATAAATGTATTATTTTCCTGCAGCACTAGTGTAGGTTTCTTTTATGCATTTTTACCTTCTGTAGCATAAGTAGAATGACTCCTTAAGGAACCTAGTGCACATATCGTGCCGACCATTTCAATTATACATCCCTGGGTTGACAAGTTAAATGCACCTCATAACAAGAGAAGTAGTCCTTACATTGAATAAACCATTCCTAAGAAAAGCCTTGAGCATGATTATTCCACACCTATTGTGAGGCAGTTCAGTTAGCAAAGTGGATTGCAGTTGTAATGGAACCCTAGCACGGATGTGTCATTTCAAAATCTTTGTGAGACAATATTTAAGCAAGTTACAAGTAAGTAATGGCAACTCCTATAGTGTTTGACATCTCTAAGAAAAAGAGATATGTGTTTAAGAAGTATCCTTTCAAGTCAGTTTTGGATGATGTTGAGGGAGCATTTTCCAAGACTCTGTTAGGAGTTGTGCATGTTGAGGACATACGCGCTTATATTTAATGTAAGAAGGAGTTTGTTGGTGATAACAACATAATGACACTCATGGCATCACTAATAAATTTGGCATCAATTTGCAACGGCTATATGTCGCAATTGTGACAGCCATGTGTTGCAATTGTGACAGTAATAGACATCGCTATTTTTTAGTTACAAAATACGACGTCTTTCCATTTTTGTCACAATTACGACTTCAATCCATCACTATGAAGCCCCTTCAATCTGACATCAACCCCATTACAATTCCTTATATTAGCATCACAATGGTGACGAACACCCGCGCAACTGCGATGGCTTGTCGCATGGTCACATGCGCTTTGGAAGCCGCATGCGATCATGTGATAACTGTCGCAAGTGTGACGAATACCTACGCAACTACGACGGCTTGTCACATGGTCGCATGCACTTGGGAAGCTGCATGCGATCATGTGATAACCATCACAAGTGCGATGAATACCCGTGCAACTGCGATGGCTTGTCGCATGGTCGCATGTGCTTAGGAAGTCGCATGCGATCATGCGATAACTATCGCAACTGCGATGAACACCTGAAGCAAATGTGATGGGAGTGGGCATCACCTATACAACACCCCCGTCACAATTCACTGTGTTTGCGTCGCAATTGTGACGAATACAAAATAAAATGAAAAAAAAAATTCTGGGACAAATTACCCTGTTCTGGGTACAAATTACCCCCGTCGTAATTCGCCTATGATTAAAGAGTCTAGTGGAAAGACCAATTGTTAGTTCTCTTTGACTATGAAGAAAGTCTGTGAAGTTAGAGTTTAGTTGAGAACCTTGTTCTCGAAGAACACTCT
The DNA here is from genome assembly GCA_018584345.1 of Thuja plicata. Lineage (NCBI taxonomy): Eukaryota > Viridiplantae > Streptophyta > Pinopsida > Cupressales > Cupressaceae > Thuja > Thuja plicata. The sequence continues at coordinate 2,807,812 of MU226899.1, forward strand.
GTCTAGTATATGAAATATGACAGTGATTTTTTTGAAGAGCCTTTGGAACACTTGAATCTCTATGCCAGGTATATACCAAGATTGGTGAGTGACTGGTTTGTCATGAGAATAGATTTGAAATTGGGAAGGACTGGAACAAAGTAGAAAGTTTGACAAGTGATGAAACTATCAAAGAACATATAGAAAATAAACTGGCATAGTTGGTGGGAAAGGAGGTACACAAGGTATACAAGAACCTATCATCACTGACAGAACAATAGACTATGAATAACATTGTGAGGAGTTACGGGTAAATAATGTGTTGAATGTTTACAAAAGACTTGTTCATTCAATAGTGTAGAGCTTTGGTAAGGAGTGCCCTAGCATAAGTAGGGGTAGGAGAGTTTGAATTCTCACACAAAGTTTTGTTGAAAACACTATTTTTCACTATGGATACCAAGGCTCTACATCACATATATCAGATATAAATGGCACAAGAATTAGGGGCTAACCTACCATGTAGATGGTGATGACCGGCTATCTTTTGTTGGACTTTCCAGATCAACAACAACCTTGAGAGAATTTTCACTCTGAGTGGAGAGAGAAGGAGAGAGGGGGGGAGAAGGAAAGGAAGAGGGATAGAATCTGAGAATTTGATCTTCCTTAATCATCAGTCAAATTACATAGTAGTGTATGCATATAGCAACATATGCATTAAGATTAAAAAAAACATCTTTTAGGAAATTATTTAAAACAAACAGAAAATAGATTTGGCATGCCACT
>MU226899.1:2823866-2845861 GCA_018584345.1 Thuja plicata
GCATTTTGAGAATTGGGAGTAGTGGGGTTGATTTTGAACTTTGGAGTTCCTTGCATCTAAGTTATTACTAGCCTACAACACCAAAAGTATCATCTAGGAGTATTGAGAAAAGCCTTGTCAAGTCAGGATCCTGAAGAAATTGAGGTGATTGATAAGCCCAAGTGCCTAGACCTCTGAAATTATCAAACTTTCATTGTGTTTTGAAGACCACCACCCTTCCCTCTGCATCAAGTTTTGGTTTAATTGAAACTCACCAAGTAACCAATGTAACTTACTTCACAAATTTCAATAATTGTTCTTTCAACTCTGTTTCATTTCAGACTTATAAATAGATCTTCACCTTTTTTCAAATAAACACACCTTTCAAATAAACTTATTCAACTTACCAAAATAGTACCAATTATGCTGCTTTTTATGCTAACTGTACCCTTTTGAATTTACTACAACCTTTCCCTCCAATTTTCAATACACAAAGAAAATAAAACAAAGTACTATTTCTTTGCACTGTGGAAATTCCTCTGTTCTAATTCTCACAACCTACTTCAACATCTGCAAACATTACCGAGACACAGGCTAATTGATCAGGTTAGCAGGGATCAATCAGTAGGCTCTAAAGATGGGTTCTTAGGTGGAGAACCAAACTTGGTTGGAAGATTCTGGAAGCACTTCTTTCAAACTGTTGAGGGCATGGTTATAACTTCTACTAGGGCACGGCTGTAGGTATTCCTTTGTTTCCTTGACTGAATACGTTGTGCATATTCAACCATGGATTTTTGTCCTTGAAGCACACTTAACATCTTTTACAATTATGAGTATTTAATAGAAGAACTTACATTACCCTAATTTGTTTTTCAACCAACGGCATAGAATGTCTGCGATGAATTTCCAAATTAGGGCCTACAATTTCATCATGAAATTGACACAATGATGCAAGTTCAATCCGTGTGAGTATCCGCAGTTTATTTTTAGATTGAATGTGATACAACTCAACTAAAATTCACATAAACTGAAACCCCTTTACATTGCACAAATTAATTCCACATTCGGCTGTACCGAGTTGACTTGGTTTGGAATGATAAATTTCTGGTATCGTTAATACATCTAACTATGACTTATAACTGTAGAGACCAAAAATAAATCACTATATCATCGCCAAACAACTGCAAACTTATCCATGAATTAAAAGAATACTAATGATAGTTGCTTGCAGAATCTTAACACAGTAGGACTCAAGTATCTACTTGCGTAAACTTCATTCATCAGAAGTGAGATTAGGGAACCCTGTCCTCGAAGTGCCCTCTGTTCGATGTGTAAAAAATAGAGTGATTGTTTTGAGGAGACTTTGGAACATTTGAGTCTTTATGTCAAGACCGGAGACCCAAACCAGAGAAATGAGGGTGATCAAAAATGGCTGCAAATGACAACGACGCTATTGAAAATACAAATGACAACATTTTTTTTTTTTTGCCTTATATCCCGACAACGTTGCAATTGCAACGTTGTCAAGTTATAATTGAAAAATAAGGCAAAAACACATAACATCTGCCTGCCGTCGCAAATTGCTGTCACAAATTGATGCCAAATTTATTAGTGCATCTATGATGAACCTAGATTACTCATTTAAGGATGAATTCTCACATCTCTCTGATAACCCTATTTTTGAGTATACAAATGCGCATGAGTTCTATGAACCAGAATGGGTTAAAATTATACTCAGTAGGATTCATGATGATCTATTTTAGATTGGTGAATTTTATGTTCGTATTACTACTAATCTCATTCATGAGATTACCAAACTCTCTAAGGTTGGACCTATTCTTCCCACTGGAAAGGATGTCAATAAATAGGTTGAGCAGGCATACTTATCTAGAAGCGATAGGCACGAAATGACTGTTGATCCTATTTTGGAGAAAGACATCAAGCTCATCACCATGATACTTGGTTACATTTTTCATCATACAAGAAGACTTAATAGTGTATCTGCAACTATAGTTTTGGTAGCAAGAAGGATGGAAATAGATAAAACTCAATATAACTTTTTTGAGATATTGCACGTACAACTAATTGAGAATATTCAAGCTATCAAGCATGACAAAAGAAAAATATTCAGATTTGGCTTGTTGATTATTGTAGAGGAAGAAAATTGATTTTAATATTGGTGTGTTGATTAGATTTGAAATGTGTTGTATTTCCTTAACCTTTACATTTAATTGTAATTTTATGTATATTGTCACAATTTGATTAAGCATATAGGGGGAAGGAAGATAAGATGTTCCTCCTTTATCCCGAAATGCACAAATGATACAAGTTGATTAACCCAAAAGAAGGATCAATGCACAAATGAATCAACCATTTGGAAATGAGAGTAAGGAAGAAGATCTTAAATTTTGTTTTATGATTAAGAAGATATCATATATTGCAGTAATTGAAAAGGTTGAGAGGAAGTACCAACCTTAAATAATTGAAAATCTATAGAATGTTGTTTTCTGAGGTCTATACTCTATTTTGGAAAATCTAAAGTATGATCAAGAACAGAAATGCAAAGATGAACAAAACCTAGAAATATTTTTTTGATCTGACATAGTCTTGTGAAAAAGGTCAACTCTGACCCACAAATATCACCCCTGACCCAATAATCTCAACCCTGACCTATGTTGCCTCGATAGAAAATCTATTTTTAGATCTCGATAGTTCACTAAAAAGGGTATCCAAATCTGAGTTCAAACCCATACTCCAAAACCTGTATTTGCAAGAAAAAGAGATTTGTTTGTTGAGGGGGAGGGGTTTTTCTTGGTCAAACCCTAGTTTCGGAATTAACCTCAAATATATAATTGAAATTGCAGAAGTAAACAAAGTAAATGAAACAATTCACCTTGCTCACGTAAAAGTCCTTATGGAGGATTCGAATCCTTGAATCCACAAGTATGTATGCACCAATGGATCTAGAATTTAGAATGTAGGATGTCTTCAATCAATGGATTTGATATTTCCAACACTAAATCTTCAATGGGTTCTTGAATATGAAGAGGCTCGGAAGAAGGTGGATGGAGAGATCACCAAAAAGGGCACTATGTAGCTTGAATCCTTCAATGGCTTCTGATGGATCTCTTTGATGAATGCTTGAATGCTTGATAATGGATAGATGCTTGCTTCAAATATTTCTCCTTAGCTTGCTTGAACTTCACTTGAAAATTCTTGTAAATTTCTCAGTGATGCTTAGGCTTGGATAGAGGACTTAGCCAAAATGAGAGGAGAAAAACTTCCTTTTATATGAAATTAGGGCACAATCTTCTAACGAGGCCAACATAGGAGAATTAAATTCCCATTAAAGCCTTTACCCCTATGAGAGGACTTATATTAAATATAATTTAGGAATCATCACTTTGGAACCCGAAACAGCCGACCTAGAAGCAGGAATTAACTTTTTCAAAGACTGACATCCGAAAACTATGAGATCGTGAAATCTGGACCCTAGGTCTAGGTCTAGGTCAAGGTCGACCTTGACCTAGGATAGGGTTGAGGTAAACCTTGAATTAGGTCAGGGTCAAGGTCAACATAGACCTAAAAGGTCAACCTTGACCATGAGGTCAAAGATCTAAAATCTGCAGTCCAGATTGCCAAAAATTGGCTGGAGAGAGGTGGAAAATGGGACAGAGCATGGGGAAAGCTAGGTATAAATCAAGAACCCATTCAAGGCACTTGACATGACCCCAAACCAATTACTTAGAAGGATAAAATAGTCTACCATGGAAGTGCTTCCATTTTCTGACTATAGATTTAGCCCCCACTTTAGCAAGAGTATGGACTCAACACAAACTCTTGGTAAAGGAGATCATAAAGAATAGACAATCTTATTGGTATAAAAAAGGGACAAAGAAATCCTCAAGCCCCCAAGGGACTTAAGTCTTTATCAACCCTAAGATCATGATAAGAGAGACATTACTAGAGAGAGAGAGAGAGAGAGAAATTATCTTTCCCAATGAGAACTTATATCCCATTGTGAACCACATAAGTAAACAGTGTAATTGGAAAGATGGAGTTGAACCGCTTAGTGAATGTGGCTACTCACTAGTCAGACCATTAGGGAGATCCATTCTTAAGGACACCTTCCAACCTTAAGGGATCAAAATATTGAAAAACTGGAGAGATCAAGAGATCCATGTAAATTTAAACTAGAGGGATCATGAGATCCTAAAAAGTAAAATGTCCATGCTTTAAAGATTAGTTTTTAATCCATAAAGGGAAAAAAATTTTAAGTGTTTGAAAATATTTTGAATGTATGTGTGTGTGTGTGCAAAAAGTGAGTAGAGTGTATGCCCCCATGTCAAAGTCATTTCTAACACTTTAACAGGAGCAATGCCTTGAATGGAAACATAAACAACTCTACAAATTATGTTTCCACTACGAGATGCCCCCAAATGAAAACAAATCAAGGGAAATATCACATAAACATACAAAGAACACAGAAGGGATCTACCTACTATGGGGTCAGCATGATCATATAGATAACATGTACATATAGATATGATATTATTGCAAACGAAGAGACATCATTCCCAAAAGAAAGTAGAACCACAATCACAATGGAGGAAAGAAAACTTAAGAGTTACAAAGAAGAATCTTATCGGACTACAACCTGGAGACCAAAAATAATCAGTGCTACCATGTTGCAGATCCAAACAAACTATACAAGGGAAACATTTACGAACAATAGCACAAGTACAACATAACATAAGAACAACATATAAAAGAATAAAGATACATATAGAGTAATTGTACAATAGGTTTGATTCTTTTATCACCTTACACCAACAAAGTAACAAGTGTCGTATAAAAGAATCCAAAAAACATTTAGCAAACACATCAAGGGAGAAGCACAATACAACATGCAAACACAAAAAGGGCTACCATGAAGGATAGGCCAATTAGGTGCATTGCCTACTCTCCCTATCTTGGCTTATATTAGTTAGGGAAGGTTAAGACCTATCTGAGGCATGCCTAAATCAGCAATTTTTTGATGTTTGTAAGCTTGGTATGAGTGAAAGAGATGATCAGGGCAAGGAGGACATGAGTTAGGTAATGAAGGCCAAAAGAAATCAAGAGTAGCATAATATCTAGGCCTATAAGGTTGATACAAACTATGATTAATCATTTTTACTTCTCCATTATGAATGAACTTAAGAAATTTATGAATAGGAGAAGAGATAGCATACATAGCAGTTATCCATGGTAAACCAAATATGATTTGAAAATTGATCAGAAGTAGGAATAAAAATGAAGGTAGTATCTGCAACTTTACCACAAATTTCAATAGGCAATTTGATAGAACCCAGTGCGGGATAAAGAAAACCATTACAAGTTTGGATCCATGCATCGAATGGATCATAGAAATAACATTTTAAGTTTTTTATAAAAATATTTTCCTCAGTAATGACATTTATTAAAGATGTGGGATCAACAAGTCAACCATGAGTAGGTAACTTAGCAATCCTAGCATAGATATAAAGGGGACCATCAGGAGCTTTAATCATTTCAGAATCATCAAAGGTGATTAAAAGTTCCCTAGGTCGCTCATCCTTAGCTTGTTTTTGATGTTTAGGTGGAATTGGAAGTTGAAGTAGAGGTGAAGGATCTTGAACAGTAGGTTGAGACGAAACAACACTCTCCACATGATTAACAATGTGATTAAGATCATCCATCTTTGAATTATAAACAATATCCATAGAAGATGATTTGAAGGTTTTGATTAGGAGGAGAAACAAATTTATTTCCACTACCATCAAAATTATCAATAGACAAAGCCTTAGAATCAATTAAATCCTGAATTTTATACTTTAGAGAATAACATTTTTCAGTATCATGGCCATTTTGGTGATGGTATTGACAAAAACCTTTAGAATCGAAGGATTTGGAGGCTATCGTGGTAGGGAGAAGAGGTCAAATAGGAGGAAAGGTAATCATATTAGCACTTAACAACCTTCTCATTATAGAATGAAAAGTTTTAGAGAGAGGAGTAAACATATGATTCATCTAGAAAGCAGTGGATGTAGAAGTGGCATTATTGGATGTAACCGCAACTTGATCAGCAACCTCATTTGTCTTTTTATTAATCTTGACATAATTATTAGGTTTTTGAAACTTATTAGGATTAAGAGCAGTCTCACTCTTATCAACTTGAACAGGAGCCATTGGAGTGTTTCTCTCAAATTGACTCGCTTGTAACTGATAATGGTGAAGTGCCGCACAAAGTTGTTGAAAAGAGGTAAATTTAGTAAGAAAAATCTTATCTATAATATCCTTTTGTAAATTTGAAATAAACATGTGTTGAATATCAATATTAGGAATAGGATAAGACATCTGACCATACAAATTCTTAAATCTACCAATAAAATTAGTCAATTTTTTCTTAATGTTTTGTTTATAATGCATTAAATCAGTTAAGGAAACTTGCGGACCAATGTTATTTTGAAATTGTTGGATAATAGTATTAGCAATTTTAGGAAAAGAATCAATTGAATAAGGAGGTAAAGAACAATACCATTGCAAATCCTTATCACAAAAAGTTCTAGAAAACAATTTAGCTAAAATCCTATGGTCATGAGCATAATCACTACAAAGGATTTGAAATGTTTTAACATGAGTGACAGGATCACCTTTACCATTGTAATTCTCATCATGAGGCATATTGGTTTGTTGAGGGATAGTAGCATGAATGTTGTTTAAGGATAAAGGACTACCCATGTCACATGTAGGAATGCTAAACATGGATTGGGATAAGGATGCAAGTTTTTGTTGTAAAGATGACACAGTTTGAGCCAAACTAATAATTGTGAAATCATTAGAGGAAATAGGCAGCATAGAAATGTTAGGAACACTAGAAAAGTGTAGGAAGCAGCAGGAGTCAAAGACACAACTGGTGGAACATTAGGAACCATAGTTGGAAGGGGATTAGAATAAGTAAAAGGCACACTATGATATGAAGGTTGTGAGGTAGGTAGAGATACCGGTGGTGCACTCATAGGAATAAATTTAATTGGGAGAGATGTATTCATCAAAGGAGAAGTATAAGTAGGAATTCTAGGAATGGAAGAAGGTCCTTGACTAGTGATAAGAGGTGTATATCCTAATTTTTGAGCCTCTTAAGCTAAAGGTTTAACATTCAAATGCACAAGATGAGTAAGACCACATAAGAAGTTAACACCTTGATCATTATCACAGAGGACTTTCTTAATAGCCTTTATAGCTTGAATAAAATATTGACTATGGTTTTCTTGGATAAGCCAATTTCCCATTTTATCAAGTTCGGTCGAGAGTTTTTGCACTTATTCAGGAGGAACTCTTAAAGCATCATCCTCATCATGATATGAGTGAGAAGAGTTATTCTCCATACAAGGATTGGAATCATGAGTTATCAAATTATTATAGGGGATCCTACGGAAAGGAGAGGAAGCCTCAGAATCAAAGGAACCCATAAGTCTACGGCTTCTTCTAACCGGGATACTATAAGTAGGACTACAAGTGGTAAAGCTCATACACCAATGCAATGCAAATGAACTAACACAAGATTTTGATTTATTACTTTTAAATGTAATTGAAAGAACATGCAAGATCTAGCATAAACATGTAAATCTAACACCAAAAAGAAAGAGTTGTCTATCGTGGGTTCACCAAAATGTAAAGGAAGAAAATTGATTTTAATATTATTATTTGATTAGGTTTGAAATGTGTTGTATTTCCTTAACCTTTACATTTAATTGTAATTTTGTGTATATTGTTGCAATGTGATTAAGAATATAAGGGGAAGGAAGATAAGATGTTCCTCCTTTATCCCCAAATGCATAAATGAAAAATACAAGTTGATTAACCCAAAAGAAGGATCAATGCACAAATGAATCAACCATTTGGAAATGAGAGTAAGGAAGAAGATCTTAAATTATGTTTTATGATTAAGAAGATATGATATATTGTAGTAATTGAAAAGGATGAGAGGAAGTACCAACCTTAAAGAAATGCATATCTGTAGAATGTTGTTTTTTGAGGTCTGTACTCTACTTCTGGAAAATCCAAAGTATAATGTGGAACAGAAACGCAGAGATGAACAGAACCCAGAAATATTTTTCTGATCTAACACAATCTTGAGAAAAAGGTCAACCTTGAACCACAAATGTCACCCCTAACCCAATAATCTCGACCCTGACCTGTGCTACCTTGACATAAACTCTATTTTTAGATCCTGATAGTTCGTTGAAAAGGGTATCCAGATCTGTGTTCAAATCCACAGTCCCGAACCTCTATCTGCAAGAAAAAGAGATTTGTTTTTTGGGGGGAGGGGTTTTCCTTTGTCAAACCCTAGTTTTGGAATTAACCTCAAATATATAATTGAAATTGCAGAAGTAAACAAAGTAAATGAAATGATTCACCTTTCTGATGTAAAAGTCCTTGTGGAGGATTCAAATCCTTCAATCCACAAGTATGCATGCACTAATGGATCTAGAAATTAGAATGTAGGATGTCTTCAATCAATTTATTGTAGATCTCCAACACCAAATCTTGAATGGGTTCTTGAATATGAAGAGGCTTGGAAGAAGGTGGATGGAGAGATCACTAAAAAGGGCACTATGTAGCTTGAATCCTTCAATGGCCTCCCATGTATCTCTTTGATGAATTATTGAATGATTGATGATGGATAGATTCTTGCTTCAAATATTTCTCCTTAGCTTTCTTGAACTTCACTTGATAATGCTTCTAAATTTCTCAATGATACTTAGGCTTGGATAGAGGACTTAGCCAAAATGAGAGGAGAAAAACTTCCTTTTATATGAAATTAGGGCACAATCTTCTAAGGAGGCTAACATAGGAGAATTAAATTCCCATTAAAGCCTTTACCCCTAGGAGGGGACCTATATTAAATATAATTTAGGAATCTTTACTTCGTAACCCAAAACAACCAACCCGAAAGCGGGAATTAACTTTTTCAAAGATCGACATCTAGAAATTGTGAGATCCTGAAATCTGGACCCTAAGTCAAGGTTGAGGTTGACATTGACCTAGGTCATGGGTGAGGTAAACCTTGACCTAGGTTATGGTTGAGGATGACATAGACCTAAAAGGTTGACCTTGACCCTGAGGTCAAAGATCCCAATTCTGCAGTCCAGAATGCTAAAAATTGGCTGGAGAGAGGTGGATAATGGGGCAGAAGAGGGGGAAATCTAGGTCTAAATTAGGAACCCATTCAAGGCACTTTACATGACCCCAAACCACTTACTTAGAAGGCTAAACCAGTCTACCATGGAAGTGCTTCCATTTTTTGACTATACATTTATATACATATACTTCCACATTATTGGTAAGGTCTCTAATCTTTACCTAGACAGGAGCAAACCTACTTTGTCTCAAATTTCATTGAAAGCTACATCAGAAAGTAGTATAAAGGATTCTATGGATATGGAGATAAAGACATTCAGAATTAAGATGTAGAAGAGGTTTAGAATACCTGAGAAGATAGTTGAAAAATACAAGGACACCATATGCTTCATGGTGGAAACAGACTGTACATGCATGGAAGAAGTTGAGATAAGAACCAAATGGATTCACCCACTTGGTTATGAAGTAGAAGAACATGTTTTGGAAGGATATGCACAAGTACTTCTATCTGTGCCTAAAGATCCAAATTAGCCTAGATGGGGCACATATAGAGAAAAGACAAATCAATTTTATTTTTTCCTATACAATGCATACAATGAGAGGAAAGCATCAAGGATTACCCCTAACATTTTGAAAGTTCATAGTGTCACCCAAGAAGACCTAGATAAAGCTAGGGAACCTAAAATTGCTAGAGAACTTAAGAAAACACTTGCAGAAGTCAAAATTGAAAAATTTGATGATATGGGTATGTGCAAGATCATGAGGGGCCAAAAAGTGGCGATGTGAAAAAAATCCACTTTTCACTCATCCAAAAGTGCATGAAAATGTTTGTTGACTTTTTAGTAGGCCTGGGTGTCATTACACCTGGGCAAACCTGACACCAAAGAACAAGCCTAATTGGGTACCCAAAATATTAGTATTTTTGGGTACCTGATATTTTCAGGTACACAAAAATATTAGGTACCCAAAACCTGTGGCATAAATCAAAACCCGTGAGCCGTTTTCCTCATTTCTCTCATTGTTAAGGATTGGAAAACAAATCTATATATCCTATACTCAATTTTTTTGGGTACCTATTTTCCCCAATATCAAATTCGACTCTGCAATATATATGGTAAGTAAACTCTTTGCATATTTTGATTATTTTATTTCATTTTGATGTTAAATGTAGTTTTTTGGGGTTAAATAGGATTTTGTATTCATTTTTTAATAATATATAAAATCAAATTAAAATTTATATTTATTTTTTATTTAATCAGGCATGGCTAACAACAATGAAGAAAATAACCTTTCCGCACCAAATAACAATCCCCAAAACAATCCCCTGCTTCAAAACCCTTGATCTTTAAAGGATTTGATACAAGATAATTTGAAAACTATACGGGGGTTTGAAAACACATATCAAAATATACCTACATTAGGTCCCATGCTTGCCACCCTAAATACTATTGTTGAAAACATTGACACACTTACATGGCAACATAATGCTGCTCTTCATTGCCATGATGATATGCATACCCAATTTGATGACAAGCTTGACCATGATGGGGTTGTGGCCCTTAATATAACTAAATAATATGTATCATCCCTTTTTGTGAATCCTAAAACTAGATTAAAATTTGACCCCAAAAAGCCTAAATTATAAATTAAATGGTGCACAAACAATGCAATGCGTACACAGTTTGGGGTATTGTTGGTGGATGGTTTTTGATAAACCACCCTTATAAATTTGGAGCTCCCTTTCTATTTTATAAAAAAATTGTATGTTGAGTTTGTGCTTGGTCACAATTTCAATTATTGAAGCATGAGGCCCAACATGGGCATAAGCGAAGGAGCTCCTTAGACTAGGCCATTGCCTAGTGCAAAAAGGCCACTACCTTTGTCCCCCCTACTGATATTGCACTCCCTCCTCCACTGTAGCATCTCGATATCATTGTAGAGGTTACTATAGACACCCGAAAATGGATAGGCTTGTGACTTTACATTAAAAACACTAATTTTCATCTATTAATTAATGGTTTTAATTGTTAATTAATCATCTATTTTCTTCTAAATTCATTTCCTAAATCATCTAATCAAATTTCCAAAATTAATTAAATAATTAATTTTATTTAATTAATTAACATTAATTGATTAATTAACATTAATTGATTGATTATCATTAATTAATTAATTCAATTCAATTTCCTATAGTTTAAATTCAAATATTAAAACTTACTAATTAAATTCTTCCAATTAAATTAATTTCAATCAAATTAAATTAATTTCAATCAAATTAATTTAATTTCATCAAATAAAGCAATTATAAATAAAAAAGAATTCAATTATCTCACATGTTGAAAAATTTAATTAAATAAATGAATTAAATATTCATTTATCTTCAAAGAGATAACTCCAATCAGATCACATGGGTTACTCCACCCATCTCTCCAGTTCACATGAGTAACTTCACCCACCTCTTCAGTTCTAAAAGGTAACTCACAATTAGCTCTTTAGTCAACCAAACTCTATCTCCTCTTTACCAATTGAAGAGGTGGGGTTTACTGGTGGCTTCTCCAATTCCTTTTAATCTCAACCGTTCATCTCCCTATCTCTGGATTTATCTCAACCATTCATTTCATCCTTAATTCCTATATAATAAACCCTTCATAACCATTTGAAGGATCTAGGATTTCAAGTTCTCGTGCGCCATAACTATGTTAGTTTGGTTCTAGCATTCAAGCCATCTTGCGATCACACACATATTTCAAGTATCAAATTCTTGATGCTTCTCAAGTCATAGACGCTACCCATACCAATACTGAGCATCAAAAATAGCATTTCGGAAGGATTAGGGAGAGACAATAGAAGCTTCAAGCACTTTGGGGTTTGCATTCATTTTTTTTCCTTTCATTGCTTATACATTTTATTGGTTACGTTTCAATTTATTCATTTTAGTACTTCTTGGGTATTGGATTTATATCATTGTAAAACCTTTGCTACTAACCATTGCCTTTGGAGAGCTTGGGAACCACAGATCACAATTGAAGGAGGCATACATTTTTGTGAACCCAACCCAAATACCTCTTGAAGATGACAAACAAAATTGATCAGGCATGACCGTATAATCGCAAACCTAAAAATTTGGGTTTTTTTTATATTTGTCTGATTTTGCAATTGCTGGTATTCTTTTACACTTAATGAAATTGTGCCACAATCGATTGGTTTAATACTGCAATCGATTATAGGTTTCCACATTTATTCTATGTTGCCTTCTGGGTCTTTATTGTTTCTACATTTTACTGCAATTGATCGACCAGTACCACAATCAGAATAATTGTACCGCAATTGACCAATCCAGACCATAATTGACCGATCTAGACCACAATTGACTGATCTAGACCACAATTTATTGTGCATTACCACAAATGGAAGTGTTTTACCACAATTGCTACTTTTGGGCCGCAATCACCTATTATTTACCACAATTGTCTGTGCATCGCTGCGATCACCTACAAAATTGCTCATTAGGGCCAAATTCTTTATCTTGCTATCTAAAAATCTGATACTTTCTTTGGCTTTGTGCAGGATGACAAGTTCCCACAAATAGGAAGGTTAAGTTGTTGGTGAGTATCATTCATTGTTTCAAAGTTATACATACTCTCACTTTGCCAAAATCCTTTTGATACTAACTTGTTTAAATAAAGAAAATTAAAAGGAATTCACTTATTGATTTGGGTTTAAAAAGAACAGTGTTTGTCAAACATCTCACATCTCACATTTTAGATTTGGGCTTAAAATTGACGTGGGGAATAAAATTGAACAAGGCAAAGAATTTATCGATTTGGTGCATTAAAATTGAACAAGAAATCAACACCTACTTTTGGGCTTAAAACTGAACGCTTGTGCTTGTGTGGTGGTGTAGCTTAGTTCACATTTCAAGTTTTCAGAGCTTAATTGATTTACCTTGTGTCTTGAGTTTTGGGTACACTTGCACAATCTGTTAGATTAAAAACCTTTATACTTTTTAGAAAGGCCTATCTAGAGAATGCACTTCTTCCTCAGAGAATGACCTTAAACCGGTAATCCTTCTAATGAGTATATAAGCAAGGTGCAAACCAAAGTTCTATCTTTTCTAGCCAAGCTCAGGTGAGGTGTGTTTATGATAGTCTGGATTGGGTGAATATCCCTAAGGATCCAGCATGATCAACTAATCTCTTAAGTGATTCACACATGTACAAACCAATTAGAGAGATGCCACAGACCCTTACTACAACCTTGTTAATTAGAGACCAACCCGATTTACCTCCAAATAGGTACCTTATTATAGTGTAAGGGGTTGCATAACTTCCCCCCAAGATTCCCAACATATTTGTCCCACAGTATTTGTGTAGTGAAAGAGATCTTCACTGCATGGCAACAATACCTGGCAATGGCAAAAACATGGGCGCCTACATCGTGGACCTTCGTGTCCTAGTAGTGTGACAATTGTTGTGTGAGCTAACAGACATTCAAGCATTGGGCCTATAACATTTTATTATGAAGCTATTGACCTAGATTAATCTGACTGTTCATTGTTGAGACCTCGTGATAACCTTGCAACTTGAAAAAGTTATAGAACATACACATTATCAGTCTTCATTCTTCAAAACACAGTGTTTATTGTGCTTGTTTCTTTGATCAATTTTTGAAAATGCAAATTAAAACATCCAAAATGTCAAAATGAGTCAAATGTGTTAAAGTCTAGGGTTGTCAACATCAACTATCTTGGAAATCAGAAGCCTTCTTCCAAAATATCAAAATTTTCAGACAGTGATACTTTTCCTCTAGTCTTTTTGAGACTGTTCTCATTTTATCACAATTACCCACATTTTTCCACAATTGATAGAAGTATGTCATAGTTAACTTGTTTATTTTTGCAATCAACCTGTTTATTACCACAATCAGTGATAAAGTATCCCAATTGACCATTTACTTTACCGCAATCAGTGGAGTTGTACTGCAATTGCCTAGAGATATATTATTCCTATTTTGACCTAAAAACCTTGAAATAACTCTTCATTTGGTGTCCAAAACTAGTGTCTATACCAATAAAACACAAATAACATTGTGTGAATCTCTAAACATTAAAGATCATCCCTTCTCTAAAAAGCATGATTATTGTCTACAACATTGTTAGTTTGAAAGCTCAGACTCAAAATATCTTGATCCGATCTTATCAAACATCATCATTATATCTATCAAGTGACTTTGTCCAAGGCAAAGGTCAAAAAATCTTATCTTTTACATCATCACCACTTTCAGATCAAGATAAATCAACATCTGACCTTAGAATTACCCTTGTCCAAAACATAACTTGATCTTCCTTAGAAAGGATATTCTTCTTTGTTTACTTTATATCACTTGTTTTAGTTACAAAATATGGACCACACTATGTCTCAAACACCTCATGGAGGGACTTACACAAGGTCAAAGGATAGAACAAAACTTGATGAGTCATATATCAATAGATTCCCCGCTTGGGAAATAGAGAGAGAAGATTACCCTTTTATAAACACCATTTTTACTTTGTTCATTGAACAACCTTGTATCTTTTCCAAAATGTCACAGAAGAGGAACTAGAGAATATAGAGCAAGATGCTTATTCCACACAAGTGGTTGACACTATTGTAGAGAGGAATCCCAAATTATTCTTAGCCATGCTAATGAAGAAGGGAGTCAAACTCCCCACTAAATTCAGTGTATCCACCATATGGCCTGAAAACCCTCTCACAGGTCAAAACACTACTCAGTCTCCTTAGATACTACCTGTTGTCTCCCAAATCTTCCCACCATTGGTAACACCCACATTGACATGGATGATACCCAATCAAACCAACTACAAAAACCAAGAAAGCACATCTTCCATGCAAAGCATGACAAGTTGCCAACTAAGTGCACCCATGGTCACTAGTATGCCTCCACCTTCAACCTTATGATTTGGTCAATCAAGCTCGCATGCTATGCCTTCTATCCCACCAACAAGAAACAACTTTTTTTCCATGATACCGCTACCACAGTCAATCCCTACTAGCCTTTGGGTCAACACATCATTCCCACAAGGATCCATCTTTGCAGGTTTGACTTTTAGTCAATTCCCACGCAAGGTTACACCTTTTCTCACTCAGCAACAACCTCAACCCCAACTTCAGCAACAAGAACATCCCCAACCAAAAAATACACAATAAAACCAACCTTGGGCCACTCATGTGCCCCTATTTCAGAATCATGTTTTGGGAAATCAATATCAAATCCCAAATATGAGGTCCTATGTTCCTACTCAAGGGACACAACCTGGTGAGTCCTATATCAACCAATTTCCCCTATGGGAAAAAGAGAAAGATGATAGCCCATTTCCCTCATACAAAGAAGAACAAGAACCAAACTACTATGATGACAACAACCCTCTTGTATATTCAGAAAGTTTCCCTGAGTTGACAAATGAACAACGGAAACATTATATCCTCATGCAACAAGTGCAAGACCTACAAAATCAGCTAGATGATCTTCAAATTCAAAGTCAACCAAATTATTACACTCTAGAGGACTTATATCCCTACCCTATTGACTATATGTCTCAGATCACGTCACAAGTCAATGAACATCCTCTTCTTTTCTCAAGTCCACCACCAATGACTTCCCAAATAAACACAATTGAAAATATGTTATCCTTGGGAGACCAATCTAAACCTTTCAAGAGTTTAATTCAAAAACTGGTTCATAGACATCATTTTATTGTTAAGAAAGATTAGAATCATCTACCCATGTCTAGCAAGGGTCCATTCCAAAATAATAAAATTGTCAACACATCTATCTTCTATGAAGAATTTGTCCCACAAGAAGCCTCCATGCTTCCCATTAGTCCTTCATCCCCTAAAGAGTCACAAGAGAAAGCTTTTTCATTCCTACCAAATGATATATCAAGTGATGAGACCTCCCAAGGGCTATCCACAATATATTGCAATGTTAATCTGTCTTACGACTCAGATACCCTAGATCCATTGCCGCAATATGATCCATTCCTAGATGAACCTAGTCTAGAGAGTCCCATTCAAAATCCTTCTCCCTCATGTCAAAATATTGAACCCTTCCAAGAATCCACCATATATATTCCAATTGATACCGTATGTCAAGGGGATGATGCAGAGCATGAAGAAACAAATCCTAAATAAAATCAAGATCAAGATCCCAAGAATGACCAAACCTGTGTAGTTTTTGACCAAGATCTTATACTTCTAGAAACTCATGAAGATTCCACTATCCTTGACCATCCTATCCAAGTTGATCCCCTTCCATCCCAATAAAAAAATTTCCTTCTAGATCTTATGTACCTTCAACTTCCCATTCCTAAGTAAGATCATGACATCCTTCCCATTCCTTCAAAGGATTCCATTCACAGTCAAGAGGAAATCACACCTAAAATGAAGTGTGATAGTCCTCTTCCAAGTCAAGATCAAATTATCCCTTCACCTTCATCTACATAGCAAGATCCCATCATCCCTCCAGATCCTCCTCATGATCCTATGATTCCTCCATCTCCTTGTCCTAATCCTCCATCTTCTCCACAAGATCATATCCTACCAAATGATCTTGTCACTGCTCCTATTCCATCACAAGATCCTATCATTCCTCCTTGTCCCCCTCATGATCCCAACACATTTATGCAAGTTGTTCATGAACCCCATACATTTCAAATGGATTCCTCTACTTCCATCCGGTCAGGTCCACTTCATGATCCTATTGTTTCTTCCATATCATATCCACCTCAAAATGGACTTGTGTCTTTTAGAAAGTATCCTACTGGTCAAAGAAAGCATTGTCAAGTAAAAGGGTTAGACCTCCATGAACAAAGTACATTAAAACCCTTTCATATCAAAGATAATTTTGATGGTCATGGCCTCCATAATAAAACTCATTCTCAAGATGTTGTTACCCCTTCCAAATCCACATCCAAATGTATACCATCCCCTTCACCCCTTCCATCCATCTTAGGTCCATATATTCCTCCATCCACTAGTTCACATTCCACTTTTCCTTTCCTAAATCAAGGTCAGCAAAGGCACACATCTTGGACAACCTTCCACCCATCCAAAAAGTCTCCATACCATTATCATCCATCCATTAATCACATTCCCCTTTCAAGGAATTAGGATGCCAAACATAAGTTCCATAAGTCAAGAAATCCACATGCAATCAAGGATCAACATGTCTAGTCTAATTGACATGTAAAAACAAAGAAAAATATGATCCAAAAGGAAAAATAAATATCCAAAAGGCCTCAAAGGCCCCTTGAGAAAAAACAAAATTCAAAATCAATATGGGTTCCTAAATATCTTATATAAACAATGTGTTTTAAGGGCCCACAAAAGAATAAAAAATCAAAATCCATGTGGATTCCTAAGAAGCTTCTTGAAGCACAGTATCCCAAAGAAAAATCCAATTTGGCATCCAAAATTTCTATCCATCCATTTAAACACCTCCAACCTTCCAAATCCATTTTGGGTCCTTATGTCCCAAAGTTCATAAACATTCCTCCATCAAGTCCAAAATCTCCTTTTCTTCCATCAAATACAAAATCTCTTTTTCCTCCATCACTCCATCACCCCTCAAGGTGTGTGCCAATGTTGTTTGTTCCCACATATCCATCCACTCAAAATCAATTATTCTCACAATCCGTCCATTATCCAAAACATATATTCCAATCTTCCATCCATCCTCTTGTCTAATCCCAAGCATAAAGCATTACCCTATCCCACTTCATCCATTTTATCCCCCTTTTCCATCACCCTATCAACATATTTGAGCATACCTTCAATAGCCATGATCTATTATAACACATATTACAAGGTTACAATCTGAAGAGAAAGATTCTTAAGTCCCTCGATTTCCTATCATGAGTCTATTATCTTCCAAAAAGTCAAAAAAGAAGAAGAAGAAGAAGAAGAAGAAGAAGAAGAAGAAGAAGAAGAAGAAGAAGAAGAAGAAGAAGAAGAAAAGAGAGAAAAATATTCGTCCACTAGTGAAAACTTGGCAAATAGGCACATTGGGCAAGTACCATGAAGAAAAATAGGAAAATAGGCATCATGTGTAATCTACAAACATCTTGCATTCCATACATGGGGGCATGTTCCATCCATATTTTCCTATCATATCATATCCCTCATTTCCTCCATTAACCTATATCCCTTATATCCCTTATCTTATTAGCATCCATATTTTTCCAACTTTGATCTTGACAAGGCTAGGGATCTCCCAAAAAGCATCACATGTCCTATATGTTTCATGTTGTCCACATCCCTATGGTCCATATTTCCTATCTTTTCATAGTCTTGAATCCATATCCCTTCCCCTTGTCCATTCTTCATCTTTCTTTCCCTATCCATTTCCTATAATTATCCTATAAAATCCCTCTCTTGGTCTTCATTAGAAAATACAGATAAAAAATGCAAACTTGTTTTCAGCATCCTCTTGACATATCCACTCTTGTCAACCGCATGCCAATCAATGCACCATATCTTTACCTTATCTTGTCAAGTTCAGTCCCTTATATTGCAGAGAAACATGTTATCTCATCCTGGGGATAGTCCTTGGCATCCAAACAACTTCAAGAAATACTAAGAGACCTTTGACCTTCATCCATCAATCCATAATTTCCTCACCTTGCTAGACTGGGGGCAATCTAAAAAAATTTTGTGGGGATTTGACCAAGTGGGAAAGATTACACCATATTTAGCTAATGGACATAAATATATCATATCATAAATAGAGTACTTCACTAAGGGGGTGGAAGAAATTCCCCTCACTTACATAACTGGAAAGCAGATATCAATGTTCATACTCAACCACATCATCTGTCGATATGGGATTCCGCAAACCATCCTGACAGATCATGGTACACCCTTCCAAAACAAAGATGTTGAAAAGCTATGTGAATAGTTCCAAATCAAACAAGGGTTCTCTTCATTTTATTATCCTCAAGGGAATGGCCAAGCTGAAGTGACAAACAAGACCATTTTGAAAATCTTGAAGAAAATAGTTAACGAATTAGGATGAGACTGGAATTTACAACTTAGTCCCACATTATGGGCACATAGAACTAGTGTGAGAACACCTATAGGAGCCACTCCTTTCTCTATAGTATATGGTTTAGAGGCGGTCCTACCCCTCGAAGTAGAAATCCCATCCCCAAGTATATCATTAAAGAACCTAATTTCAGATGAAGACTACAAAGTAGAAGAACTCAGTGAGTTAGAACTACTAGACAAAAGAAGGCAACATGCATTCAACCACTTACAAGGCTATCAAAATCACCTTAGAAGGAACTATCACAAGAAGGTGAGGCCACAATCATATGAGGTAAAAGAACTTGTCCTCATGGAAAATCAAAAGAACCAAGCAGAAAGAGTGAAGCTAGGAAAGTTCGAGCCTAACTGGCTAGGACCATATGTCATTGTCAGCTCTACCCAGAGTGAGGCATACATACTGGTGACACCAAAAGGATATCAAATCCCCAGATACATCAACATCATGCACCTCAATAGGTTCTACCCTTGAGGTCTCTATAGTTAAGGCACCTACCTACATATCCAGAAAATACCAAAATACTAAGAAAATACAAAATGTTACCTTGGTGAAAAGCTGGAAAACAGACACTTTGGCGACAACAAAAAAATCAAAAAAGTCAAAAAAGTAAAGAGAAACAAAATCACTCTCGGTGAAAACTTGGCAAACAGGTGATATTGAGTAGGTACCTTGGTGAAAACTTGGCAAACAGGCGCCAAGTGTTCACATCCAGCTTCACCATCAATGAACTCCAAGATCAAAAGCTTGAGCACACTTCAAATGCAAGAGTGACTACCCAAGCTATATCCAAGAGAACAAACCCCTCTGAGAACCAAACACTTATCCATGGTTATTACTGGTCCACTAGACTAGGGGGCAATTCTAAATGTCCTAAAAAAATCCAAAAAAATTGGAAAACACATCAAAAAATTCTTAAAAAGATAAAGAAATGTTCTGAGAAAATCAATCTTCATCAAAAACAATCAAAAAATTGCAAAATCCCAAGCAATAAAACCAACTTGGTTATCAAGAGAGAAAAGGGCGATCATGCCTAGTCAATCAATGTCATAATCATGATCTTTGAAAATCAGCATTGGGCTCATCTGACACAGCTTTATCAATCTATCAAATCTATCAACAAGCAACTGGCGACCAAGACAATCTATCAATTGTCACAATAATGAGCTTTATGAATTAGCTGTTACCCAAATTTTTACATGCGGGAAAAAAGTAAAATTTGCATAAAGAAACATCTCTTTGACATTACTGTTCAGCCAATACAAAATAAATACATTGCTATTACATTCATATTATCATATTATATTTGTACTCTAAGTTTTGATCAAATTCACATTTTCAGATTCATAAACGATCATTACATTGTGCATTCATACTAAATGTATTAGACAAGTGTTCCTTTAAGGTCACATCTTGCATATTGAAACTTAGAGGACATATGCAGAAAAGAAAGTAAGAGGAAGCATGATAGAGTCTAGGGTCTATGTATTGCCTTTAAAAGGTCTTCTAGTTTCTGGAGTTGTTCATCTGCATCATCTAAAGCCTTCATGTCTTGGTTGTCTTGGTCATGTCTCTGATTGCCCTGCACTCTAGGTCTTCTATGGTCCTATATCCTGCATCATGGCATGAAAGAGATATTAGATCCAATTGGATCCAAGCAATACATAAATGCCTAAAAAACACCATACATCAGTCAAACTCCCTGAACTGCATATTTACTGATGATATCAATGTGATAGAAAGATATGCATTTGCATTGACAAAATAATAATATCAAACAGTCATATCTTTATGAAATTTTTTTCTATATTTGAAAGATGCAGTGAGTGTCACGAGCCCGTGCTCAAACTTCACGAATGTGCATTATTAAAAAATGAAAGAATGCTGGATATTCAATGTGCAGGAAAGAAATAAATGAGTCAAATGTAGATTTCAACATTGAGATGCAAGAAAAATGACTAAAACTATGGTGATATCAATATTGAGTTGGTTTCTATGATAAGAATGATACAAGAAATGCCACTAATTGCCAACTTTCTAGTTCAAGATACAAATGGTGCTGCATAAATATTGGTACACATATGTCCTTACTATTCCAAGGAACATATTCAAATCATAAACATATTGGTTGTTGAATACAAAAGAGTGCTTCAAGATTGAGCCATAAAATGATTAAATGTTTACAGTTTGTTTCTAGTGAGTGTCACAAACCCATGTTCAAACTTCAATAAGTAACATTCTGGTGTTTTTTGAATGTCACAAGCCCATGCTCGAACTTCATTAACAAATAATAAACATTTATATATTGTTGTACTTCATATGATAAATTGCAAATTCAGTATCAAAGGAAAAATGTACAGTAATCTGCTACAGGAACAGTTTTTACAAATGCTGTTTGTGCCAACTGAAATGAATGCTTACATCTTGTAGAACTTGTCAGAAAATGGTAAATTTGTTCATATTCAGAATTTCTGACGAGATTTTTATCAAAATTATATACTGGAGTATGAGTCAACTTTTGAAAATTTGAACTCAAGTTCAATGATATGAAGTAAAAGCTTGTGGTCATGACCAAACTATCATAGCATTGATAGTAATGCAACTTTTTAGCAACAAAGAAGACACTGAATATCACATGGCAGGATAAGATCATTATAGTGCTGGATGCAGTGATGCCATTTTAATGATAATACATCTTTGATGATAGTTTTGAAGAGAAGGCTACAAGAAGTATGTTTCAAAGATATTTACAA
>MU226899.1:2861102-2875237 GCA_018584345.1 Thuja plicata
CCTTTTGACACATTACAACACTCAAGTGTGTCCTAGGGGGTCATAGGACCCCTTAGGACACACTTGAGTGTTGAAATGTGTTGAAAGGGGTCATGGGGACTTTCTAGGGGTCCTAACACATGATAAGGCATACTAGGACCCCTAGGAAGTTCCCATGACCCCTTTTGACACTTTTGAATGCTCAAGTGTGTCCTAAGGGGTCGTAGGATAGCTTACAACACACTTGAGTGTTTTAATGTGTCAAAAGGGGTCACGAGGTCTTCTGAAGGGTCCTAATACATGATAAGGCATACTAGGACCCATAAGAAGACACCATGACCCCTTTCAACATATTTGAATGTTCAAGTGTGTCCTAGGTGTCATAGGACCCCTTACAACACACTTGAGTGTGGAAATGTGTCGAAAGGGGTCACTGGGTCTTCCTAGGGGGTCCTAACGTGTGATAAAGCATACTTGGACCCCTAGGAAGTCCCCATGATGCCTTTCAACACATTAGACCACTCAAGTGTGTCCTAAGGGGTTGTAGGACCCCTTCAGACACACTTGAGCATTCAAATGTGTCAAAAGGGGTCATGGGGTCTTCCTGGGGGTCCTAGTATGCCTTATCATGCATTAGGACCCCTAGAAAGACCCCATGACCCCTTTCGACACATTAAAACACTCAAGTGTTTCGTAAGGGGTCCTACGACCCCTTAGGACACATTTGAGCATTCAAAAGTGTTGAAAGGGGTCATGGGGACTTTCTAGGGGTCATAGTATGCCTTATCATGTGTTAGGACCCCTAGGAAGTCCCCATGACTCCTTTCGACACATTAGAACACTCAAGTGTGTCCTAAGGGGTCGTAGGATTACTTTCGACACACTTGAGCATTCTAATGTGTGGAAAGGGGTCATGGATACACACTTGAGCATTCCAATGTGTCCTGCGACCCCTTGGGACACACTTGACCCTTAGGAATGTTAAAACTAGGGAAAAATGAAAAGAGCACTCATGAGAATGAGAGAATGCACTTGAAATTGGGAACCATCAAAAGCATAGAGCATGACATCTAGATTAGCCAATGCTTTACCTGAGATTTTCTGAAGAAACCCAATATCCTTTTTTACACTCTCGCTTTGTTTCACTTCCTCTGCACACAAGATTGCAATCTCTTTTTGCATTCTTTGAATTGTTCCCAATTGCTGTCTCAGGGCTTGGATAATTTGACCCAGTTGATTTTCCCACTCTTCTTGCAATAATCTCATCTCTTCTCATAGATTTGTAGTAATTCCAAATTGTTTTCACCCTCTTCACTAAGTATTTCATTTTCTTCCTTCACCCCACAAAGTTCATATAAAAGACATGTACATGGTAATCTTCATAGTATTTAGGAGGCACAAATTAGTAACAATTGGAGTAGTAGGAGTAGGACCCCTTGGGACACACTTTATTATTCTAATGTGTTGAAAGGGATCATGGGGACTTCCAAGGGGTCCTAACATGTGATAAAGTGTACTAGGACCCCTAGGAAGTCCCCATGACCCCTTTCGACGCATTAGAACACTCAAGTGTGTCTTAAGGGATCCTACGACCTCTTGGGACACATTTGAGTGTTGAAATGTGTTGAAAGGGATCATGGGGATTTCCTAGGGTTCATAACATGTGATAAGGCATACTAGGACCCCTAGGAAGTTCCCATGACCCCTTTCAACACATTAGAATGCTTAAGCATGTCCTAAGGGGTCGTAGGACCCCTTCAGACACACTTGAGCATTTAAATGTGTCAAAAGGGGTCATGGGGTCTTCTTGGGGATCCTAGTATGCCTTATCATGCATTAGGACCCCTAGGAAGACCCCATGACCCCTTTTGATGTATTAAAACACTTAAGTGTGTTGTAAGGGGTCCTACGACCCCTTAGGACACACTTGAGCATTCAAAAGTGTCAAAAGGGGTCATGGGGACTTCGTAGGGGTCCTAGTACATCTTATCACATGTTAGGACCCCTAGGAAGTCTCCATGACCCCTTTCGACACATTAGAACACTCAAGTGTATCCTAAGGGGTCGTAGTACCACTTTCAACACACTTGAGCATTATAATGTGTGGAAAGGGTCATGGGGACACACTTGAGCATATCAATGTGTCCTACGACCCCTTGGGACACACTTGACCCTTAAGAATGTTAAATATAGGGAAAAAAGAAAAGAGCACTTACGAGAATGAGAGAATGCACTTGAAATGTTGAACCATCAGAAGCACAAAGCGTGACATCTAGATTAGCTAATGCTTCATCTGAGATTTTACAAAGAAACTCAGTCTCCTCTTCTATACTCTCACTTTGTTTCGCTTCCTCTGCACACAAGATTGCAATATCTTTTTGCATTCTTTGAATTGTTCCCAATTCTTGTCTCAGGGCTTGGATAATTTGACCTAGTTGATTTTTCCCCTCTTCTTGCAATAATCTCATCTCTTCTCGTAGATTTTCAGTAATAACAAATTGTTTCTCACCCCCTGCCCTAAGTATTTCATTTTCTTCCTTCACCCATGAAGTTCTTATATAAAATACATGTACATGGTAATGTTCATAGTATTTAGAAGGCACAAATTGGTAACAATTGGAGCAGTAGCAGTAGGACCCCTTGGGATACACTTGATTGTTCCAATGTATCAAAAGAGGTCATGGGGACTTCCTAGGGGTCCTAACATGTGATAAAGTGTACTAGGACCCCTAAGAAGTCCCCATGACCCCTTTCGACACATTAGAACACTCAAGTGTGTCCTTAGGGGTCCTACAACCTCTTGGAAAACACTTGAGTGTTGAAATGTGCTGAAAGGGGTCATGGGGACTTCCTAGGGGTCCTAACACGTGATAAGGCATACTAGGACCCCTGGGAAGTCCCCATTACCCCTTTCAACACATTAGAACACTCAAGTGTGTCCTAAGGGGTCCTACGACCCCTTCGAACACACTTGATTATTCCAATGTGTTGAAAGGGGTCATAGGAAGTTGCATGACAGACCTTCCTACAGACATTTCCACAAAATTCAACCTTCTTCATACATCAGGCCTTGCAAATCCAATTCTCACATGTCCTCCATGATGAAATTTTGTGGGACAAAGATGACAAGAAATTAATTTTTCTTTGCACATTTCCTGGTACAAAAGTTCATACTTCCATCACAATACCTCCTTAAATCATGAGATTTGGTAACAACATATCCAACATCATATGGATGTTTAGAATAGTATAGTGGTATTCCATTACCAATATACCCATTACCTATAAAATTCTTTTTGATATCACTCCACACTGGAGAATTTTCTGAGACTAGCTTGGCATTTCCAAAGACATACAGACCAATTCTAGCCCTGAAAAGGGAAACACAAGTTCTCTCTGGAATGTTAAGAAATCCTATATTTTCTAATGTTTTTACATTCAAGTTAGGAATTCAATGTTTCTTGTACCAAAGAAAAAAATATGATATCAACTCTCTTGTCCCTGGTCAAGAGTACATTTGTTAAGAATTAAGCTCTGAGTTCTAGATCCTAACCTTGCTAGAATCTTCTCGTATTCATATATTCCCTCCGAAAATTGATCCAAAACTTTGTAAGTAAAGCACACTATGAGAATTGGACCAGAGGAATTTGAAATCTTATGAAGCAAAGCCTTTATAATTTGCAACCTGGTAAATTTCTTTCCAGTTCCAGGAGCGCCCTGAATAATGGCCAATTTTTTGGTGAGCTCAATATTAATGGCTGCCTCCTGACTGTCATCAATAGAATCACATTAGTAGACTTGTTTCCAATAAAAATTACATTCAAGCTGAGTTGTTTTGGCATTCCCGATAAACTAAATGATCTATAAACAAAATATTGAATGAAATACCAAATTCTAAACCATCTTGACCTCCTCTCATCCCCACATATTCAATAGAGTTATAAACCTAGAAATCAGAGGACCCTTTCTGCTCAACAAACTCCCATTTTTTTTTGTAACTCCCTCTAATTTGGTTCACACACTCCCTATAAGCTTCAATTATATCTTCTCTTATAACCCTAAACTAGGTGTATAAATAATTACATATACATTCTCATATGGCTCTGCAGTTCTCTATTTATAGGAATACAAGACTCTCCATCTGCGCCATCATTTTGCAAGAGTTCCATGGCAGGAGGTAATATATGGGTTTCTTTGAAACATTTCCCCTACATAAAAAATAAAATTGTTGGCCCCAATTCATTATCTCTACATTTACAAACATAAATAAAAATTATATGCCAAAAACAAGTTTCAAATTTGTTGGTATTCACATGACAACTAACATTACTCATTACCATGGACTAAATGCAAATTCTATGCCAATGTGTTGAAAGGGGTCATGGGGACTTTTTAGGGGTCCTAATGCATGATAAAGTGTACTGGGACCCCTAGGAAGTCCCCATGACCCCTTTCGACACATCGGAACACTCAAGTGTGTCTCAAGGGGTCCTACCACCTCTTGGGACACACTTGAGTGATCCAATATGCTGAAAGGGGTCATGGGGACTTCTTAGGGGTCCTAACGCATGATAATGTGTACTAGGACCCCTTAGGTCCCTCTGTGACCCCTAAGAACACATTGGAACACTCAATTGTGTCCTCTGGGGTCACAGAGGGACCTAAAGGGTCCTAGTACACCTTATTATGCATTAGGACCCCTAGGAAGTCCCCATGACCCCTTTTGACACATTTCAACACTAAAGTGTGTCCCAAGGGGTCGTACAACCCCTTATGACACACTTGAGTGTTCTAATGTGTTGCCAAGGGTTACATAGGGACCTAAGGGGTCCTAGTACACTTTCTCAAGTGTTAGGACCCCTAGGAACCCTCTAGGGACACACTTGAGTGTTCTAATATGTTGCCAAGGGTTACATAGGGACCTAAGGGGTCCTAGTACACTTTCTCAAGTGTTAGGACCCCTAGGAACCCTCTATGACCCCTTTCAAAACTTTTTTGATGCCTTATACTGGTGTAATTAACCTGTATATTAATATGTCCTATATAATATATATTATATATATGACCCCTTGGGACACACTTGAGTGTTCTAATGTGTTATCAAGGGTTACATAGGGACCTAAGGGGTCCTAGTACTCTTTCTCAAGCGTTAGGACCCCTAGGAACCCTCTATGACCCCTTTCGAAACCTTTTTGATGCCTTATACTGGTGTAATTAACCTGTATATTAATGTCCTATATAATATATATTATATATATACTATACTTGATTTTATTATATATACAACAATATTTTATATATAATATATAATACATATCATATTGAATATATAGTTTTTACTATATATATTATAATATAAAATATATATTACATACAATTTAAATATGAAGATATTATGTGATATATTGTAAAATACATATTCATATATAATATATGATATATAATGTCATATTTAATATTAATATATTATATAATATTTAATGTAAAATGTATATTATATAATATTTAATATATAATAGATATTATATAATATTTAATATATATAATATATAATCTAATATATAATTTTTGATATATAATATATCATATGAAGTATGGAGAAATGGGAGGGAGAAAGGGGTTGGAAATAAATTAAGAGGGGGAAAGGGGAGGGAAAATTTAAAATTCAAAATTCTTCCAGGATTTTTGGGTACCCAAAAATATCGGGTACCCGATTAGGCTCGATATTGCTTTGTGCACCAAACCTATCTGGTCACCTCTTCAAATGTCACAAAAATGTGTTTTTCCCCTATTTCTCTGAGTTCCAGACTTCGACCATGTAGCTGATGACTTTTTTCACTCAAATTTGATGAAACGAAAAGGGTATCTTAAGGAAATTATCAGCTTTCTATCAATATAATTGCTGTCAAATTTTGAATTTGGTAAGTAATTATTAGATATTTTCTAATTGAGTTACCTCTAAAGTGCTAATTTATATACTGATTGAAAAATGGTTATAACTTTCAGACGGTATAACATTTTTGAAATCAAAAAAATGTGTCACATTCTATGCTTCACCTACTATAAGGGATTTTTTTTTTTTGAATTTTGTAAAGTTTTCAATGAGTTAAGGTGGTCAGACACAAGAGTTTTTTTATTCTGAAAACATTGTAGCAGATAATTCATAATTAATTATTTTTTTGGAATAAAATTACCAAAAAAATTTGTCACATTCGGGCATGAGTCTAATACTTATATATAAAATCTTATAATAAAATACTATCATTTGATTATGATTAAGGTGGTCAGACATACACCTACTTCTTATTTTTTTCCTAAATTTTTTGTGCTTTTGCATTGAAATCTATATTTTTCACCAATCATATTAAATTTTTTTCAAAAAGGGCCTAGTATTTTAGAAACTACATTCAATTTCCTACAGATTCTATTATTACAACTTTTTTTTATATTAGGTTAATAGCTAGTTCAAATTTTCACGTCAAATTGACTAACCCTGATTTGCTGATTTTTCATTGCCACTTAAGGGCATAGTTTGGCCCCTCATGATCTTGCACATACCCATATCGACAAGAAGAAAAATAAGAAGTTTGATGAGAGCATATTTTCACCCTCTACTACTATTGACCTGGAATCCTCTCCACCTTCTATGCCAAGCAAGATGACTAGAAGAAGGAAGCAAGTCCCCACAAGCCACCCATTCTCAAGGACAAATCAAAGCAAAGTAAAAAATAATCAAGCCCCTCCTGAGGTAGGATTCAGACCTAGTCTTGAAATCTTGAGAAACATAATCATTAATGAAGGACGACTAGATTCAATTGCAAATGTCTATGATAAGTATCAATAGATTGATAAATCATAGATTCATTCTATGATTATCTAACATATGATCAAGTTTAAAAGGTCAGTTTTGGAACTTAAGACAGTCATTCCAGACAGATTATGGAACATACTTGACTTATTAAAAAGACAAGCAATAGAAGAAGATATGAGGATTATAGAAGAAACACTAGATAATCTTCTCCCTATTTTCTCACATGATGAGAAGGCAATACTGTTAGATCTAGTAAAACCTCATCTAAGAACTAAGACAAGAACTCTTCACATTATGAATAAAGAGTATGAGTTGTTTGGAAAAGAGACTAAAAAATCATTCGAGCAAGTGTTTTTGGAAAGACATATGTATCCATCAATGACACCTACAACTAAAGTGACTCTAGTTCCTTCCAAATAAGAAAAAGAATCAGAGATTCTTAATGTGCCTATGATAGGTCTACAAGATTCTGCGCCCAAAGTTCCATCACCCTTTGATACAGTGAAGGATAGAGATGAAACCATTATGATTAATTATGTTAAGATAACAATGATAGATTTAAATAATGACTTGAACAAATTTGAAAAAGCATTTATTAGCACTGAAGAAGCTAAGAGGTTATGCACTGATAATACCTCCTTGAAGCAAGATGAAGTTCTTACTGAAGACTCAACAGGTTTGAATAATGAGGAAGGTAATAAATCTAATGAACCACCCTCTATGGAGATCCCAGTGAAAAGTGAATTTATGTATGTAATTCAAAATTCTATATTCACTCCATCTATCAAACCATCAATATCATTGTTTTCAAGTTTGACCCCTAACTCAACAAACCTAGATGCATCGGGAGAAGAAGATTTGATCAAAATAAGTGTATTAGCCATGGAGAAAGCAAAAGAGAAACAAGTTATGAGAAATCCTCTCTTTCTTGAGTTAGTAAACATTTTGAACAACCTAGTGCCAACAGAGAAGAAATTGGCAAATATTCAACCAGTTGATGATGTCGATAGCATCTTGACTAGCTTCAAAGAAAACTTTACAAGTCTAGTAGACTCAACTACTAAAATTGTAGAAGACAAGTACAAAAAGGAAAGTTTGGATGAACTAATAAATAATTTCTCATTAGATCTTAACTCATTTAATATTGGTTAAGAAATTCTGAAAGAGTTAGCAGCAAAAGGCAGAAATTTGATAGCTAACTGTATGGACAGAGGCAAATTCGCTTCTGAACACATCAAGAAGATTAAGGAAGCAGACATATTGAATGAAAATATAAGGAAATAAGTTAAAAACTCTTCTTAAGACATTAATATCTGTAACAACATCTATCAAGGGCAGATAGATAAAATTGAGAAAGCCAAGATAGAGATCAACAAGATAAGGACCAGACAAACACAACTGAGAAATGCACTTGCACCCTCCTTAGCTGTACTAAATGAGAACATCAAGAAGATTGATGCAACTATTGTCACATATGATCAAGGCCCTTGCATGGATCTCGTAAAGATGGAGAAGCTCACATATGCATTATGCACCCATCTTCATACTGTTGATGCACTCAAGGCATTTTGGTAACAAGAAATCAAGAATCTGCAGATTGCATATCCAGACATGTACTCTGAGTAAGTACTTAGAGACTTTCAATTTTGACACCTTTATCATTAATGTCAAAGGGGGAGTATAGTATATAAAGGAGATATTTGTATATAAAGGAGATCTATTTATATAGATGAAACTATGATGTATAGTTTGAAAAGATATATCAGTTTTGTATTAAGTCAAAGTTTAGTAACTTAGCCACATTCCTTTGTTGCCATTAATGACAAAGGGGGATATTGTTGAAAATTTGACACTACAAATATTATATGACTAATTTTTTTTTTTCATTATGGAAACAAAGTCATATAGGAGTTTTGATAGTCGGTTCATAAACCTTGAAGACCAAAAATTGACTAAGTATAGAAGACAGTGCAGTTAGAGATATATCCGCTGATCAGAGCATTAGTGCACATGCGTATGACCAAGTCATGGTCTGCATCTTTGGATATAATATTGTGGATAAAATATTATGCTAAGTATACACACGTAGGTTCAGATATATTAGTATGGTGAAGTTACAACAAGTCCAAGTGCCCTAGCAGCTCAGCAGAATACAACATGGAGCCAACTCCAGTGTTTGATTAGCGCATGTTTTTTTTTTCCAATGGCTATGCATCTATTGTAATATATTTGTAATTATTTGATTATCACTCATGTAAACATGTTTAATCCAATTTATTTGGAAGTGTTGTGTATGTTGTTTTTGGGCCGACTAAGTCTTAGTTTTCGGTCGCGTCTATTGAGTATGCATATATACTTAACATGTATTTTGTATTAGAGTATCGAATGGTTGAAAAGAGAATGATAGTAAGTAAGATAGTAGAGAAAGAAGAATAATCAGTATGAGATAAAGCTCTACCGGTGATTAGATTTTCAATGCACAAAAGGAACTAATTAGACAAGCAGTGTCATAACAACAGTTCAATTTACAGATATAGTGTGTATCTCTCATCAGGAGGTTGTAGCCTTCTTCTTTATTGATCAGTGAGCTTAGGCAGTGAGAAATCCACCTTTAACAGGGTTTTTTGAAATAATCCTAATAGGGTCATTGTAATTGCATTGTAAGACTTCTCCTAATAGGGCAAAGGAACTCTAACAATTTCATAAGATTAGTGCAATTATTTGTGGGTACTAATTCCCACTGGGGTTTTCCTGTGATCAAGGTTTCCCCATAAACATATTTTGTGTTATGTGTTAATGTGTTATGCTTAATCAATTATCTATTTTGGTTTAAGTTTCAAGTTTCTTAATTATACTAAACACTGATTCACCCCCCTCCCCCCCTCCTCTTAGTATTTTTTAACAGTAGATGCCATGGCATTTGATGTTGAAACTACCTCAAAATGGGCATGAGAAGGCCTAATAGTTTTTTTGAGAAAATCAGCCTTCTTCCTCATCTCCAAAGTAGTAGCCTCCAATTCTACCTTCTCAAGCTATTTAGCTATGATTTCTTTCCCCATTCTAGCCCTCTCTAGGTCAATGTCCAATTTAGACATTCAATATAATGGAACCTTGGGATTCACAGGTTCATTTATTTGAATTCATGTCATCCCTTGTTTTCCCTTATCCTTAGGACCTTGAAAATCAATTACCTGTCAGATGACATGCCCCTCTTCAAATCTCTTAGCTTCATAAAGATAACTCATTGCATCCATGTTTATAAATTGCCTCCTTAATTGTTCATTTCTGACCATCTTTTGTCTTATCTCATCTTCATTTTATTTTTCTCTTTGTTTTCTCGGGGAAACATCTTCTAGATTTCTTCCCTTAATTTAGCAGCCTCTTCATTAAGATCTTTTAAATTTGGGAGAGTTATGTGAGATCCTTCCTCCTCTCTTTCACTAGGAGATAGATGATCTTCAAATGTACCTAGCCCCAAGTCTGCAACCTTTTCATAATCTGATACATTTACTTCATGGTTGCATTGGAATGGCTCTTCTTCTCTAATGTTCTCCCCTTGTATCTCATTCTAAGGGAATATTCTATCATCCCTTCCTTTCCTTGATGGATCAGCCTTAGATGTAGTTCGGAAATCATATCCTAACCTATCTTCAAGATTTCCTTTCACCCAAGATCTAGTATTTCTATAACTCATATTGAGAAAGTGTGTAACAAAATTGATATTTGTTACTCAACACTACTACAAAAAATTTTTAGAGCCGCCACCCAAAAAAAGTTGGGATCACAACACTACTTACATGGATACAACAACAAGGGGCCAAACTAGAGTAACTCTATGATTCCAATGATCAACTTACTGGTCATTTTATGAAAATTATACTGCATTCCCCTATAGATTCACCATTATGTTGGTGTTTAAAACTATTATGCTTTGAAAGAAACCAATCTACCTTAAGACTGATGTTAGGAGTGGTTAGCTCCAAGTATGAAAGCTCTACAAGGTAACTAGACCAAATATAGGGACAAGCCTACCCTCTCCACTTCTGGCTCTGCAAAACCAATGTGGGTACACCTAATATAGATAAAACTTAACTCTTTAAAACTCCTTATAACTCTATATTTTTACAAAAGATAATGATAAAAAAGTACTAAATGTTAACCATACATTCATTGACTCTCCATTATCATGTAGGAAAACAACCAACAACCAAAAAACATAAAAGGAACTGGAATGGTTTTGATGTTTTGATAGCGAAGAATATAGCCAAACCTATTAAAATATGTATCAATATAGAAAATAGTAATTACTTATCAGTGCTTTATTCATTGGGCAATGTTTTAAGTTCAGATACAGGATAGAGAAACTAACTATTGTCAAGAACTCAAAACCATTGTTGCACCACTTCTTATCCTATTTCCATGATGTCAAAGTGTTAGTCTTGATGTTTCAAGTCAGGTCCGGTCTGGTTATGTCTAGGTCTAGGTCCCCTCTAGGATAGGAAATCTTTGTCGGGTTTCCCTTCATATTGCTTTCATGTTTTAACCGGGTGGGATGTTTTCAAGGTCTCATGGCTGGGTAGGTTATAGATCCCAACCCGGCAAGGATTGTGTGCTCCTATTAATGTTCATCTTCAACCAAGTTGGTGATTGAGATCATATGGATTTAGCTGGACAGCATCATATGGCAATTCTTAGAATATACACAGTCAGTTGGTGCTTTTCATAATTTGAAGACATGGATCGATTCTTTAAAGTCTTCACAATCCCAACAGTGAAAACAACGTACAATTTGGTGCTAAAATGAGGAAGTTATAAGACGGCGGGTTTCTCAATTTCGGCTACTCCATGGTGGGTTTTGCACCTCTCGGGTGATTTTCCACAAAGAAGAATTTTACACTGTGTGGGTTTCGCACCTCTTGGGTGATTTTCCACAAAGAAGAATTTTACAGTGTGCAGGTTTCGCACCTCTCGGGTGATTTTCCGCAAAGAAGAATTTTACACTGTACGGGTTTCACACCCCTTTGGTGATTTTCTACAAGCTTAGTTATAATAAGGTGGGCCCGATTTATTAAAAAGGAATATTATGTTGTTGTTTTAAGAGATCAAATAAAACATGTGTTTTAAGTTAAGTAGCCCGCACACTTAAAAATGACGTGCAAAAAGACAGGTAGTGGCTTCTCCATTATGCGGAAATCGCACCTACTAGGTGCGATTCCCGCAAAGAATGTTTTTCACATATTGCAGGTTTCACACCTCTTTTCCAATTTTCCACAATGGAGAAGTGAGATGGTCATTTTCCGCCAAGGAGAAGCTTCAGTCTCATTTTTCGCGAAGAGAAGCCAAGTTGCAAATTTCCGCCAGGAGAAGCACTTTTCCAATTTTCCACTGGAGAAGCACTTTTCCAATTTTCTGCTGGAGAAGCACTTTTCCAATTTTTTGTAATAGTGCTCGTAGATGGCCGAAGCGGGAAATCCAAAATCAGGTGCACCACAACCATTTGCGCACTCAGTCTACCAAAACCCGCCGTCTCATATCTTGCATGTTTTGAGTTCTTTTTCACATCTGATCACATGGATCATTTTGAAATCATTCAAAGAGTAAATGATGTTTCAACTCTGTGGCCCAATGGATTCAGCTTGGTAATGTTGGTTGAAGATGAAGAGTTTCAGATTCCATAGTGACTGTTCAAGTGCTCAGATTTGAAAAGTCTTTTTCTTTGCATTTTGTCTCTTTGTATTTGAAGAAGAGGAAAAGTCATTGGCTCTTAGAAGCCTGATGTATTGTAGAGTCTATAAATTCTGCAAAGAATTCAATATACAAGGTCAGAAAACTTGTC
Source organism: Thuja plicata (assembly GCA_018584345.1). Lineage (NCBI taxonomy): Eukaryota > Viridiplantae > Streptophyta > Pinopsida > Cupressales > Cupressaceae > Thuja > Thuja plicata. The sequence continues at coordinate 2,873,729 of MU226899.1, forward strand.
AAGGAAGCAATGTGATTCTATTTACAAAGCTGAATTCATGTTTGTTGTTTCATTTTCATAGTCTATTTGCATGGTGAATAAAAAGAATAGTTATAAGTGAAACTGCTTTTTCTTAATGAATGCCATTTCATATCAGAAATTGTGGTGTGATCAATTCTAGTTGGTCTCTCATTTGTAATTCTTCCTCTGTTCACCCTTTATTTTAGTTGCATTTCTGAATGGAAAGTACACCTATGTTCTGAGACTGTGATTTCTTCCCGAATTCTATTTCTCGCTAAGAAATTCTGGTAACGGTGATTCCATTTGCCTTTCATTATATAGGTCTGCTTCTATTCACCAAGTAGAACCTGAATTTCATAAAAGAGTAGGATAGAATTAGTTTAGATGTTGAAATCATGTGATGATCTATGATCAACATTCCACTGAGGGTTGTAGATTATCTTCATCTTATCCTTGCCTGAAATTTTTGTGTCTACAAGAAATTTGGTTAAATCACACAAGAGATAACCTAGCGATCAGTATAAAAACAAATTCATTGAATATCATACATAATCAGGGAGTTGTACCTGTCAATTTAGAGGGCAGTGATAGAAGACATACACTGACCCATTTGTTGGTGGACATCCTTTTGTTCTCTCACCTTGGGTGTATAAAGAGTCAAAGATTGAAAATCTTAAGAGAGGACAAACTGTTAATTAATAGTTTTTGGCGACTCTACTGAGGAAGACTTAGAAAGAAAGTATATCATAAGTTTTTCTCAGAATTTTAAGGCATCCTAGATTTCAGATTTAGCAGGAGTGCAAAACTAAAGGGAAAGGTTGACCCAGTATACGAAGAGCTTAAAGAAGTCAATTTCCCTATTCTTGAAAATATTTATAGGAAAGGAAGAGCTAAGTCAAGAGAAGAAGTTGAAGATAACAAACATGAAGAAATTCAATTTCCTGTTAAAATTCCTTTCAGAACAAAGAGAAGAAAATCTTCTTCACCTCCTGTTGGTAGAACTCCTATTTCTGCCACCTGTAATTCATTGATTCTTCACAGTATTGCACTTCCTCTTTCAGTTTAATTTCAAGCTTCGCAACCAAACAAAAGGTTAGTAAACATGGCTGTTCCTTGGGGAAACACAATTGGGCCTCTAAACCTTGCAGCAAATCATGACTTGCCAAAGGCCTCAAGAAAGAATTTTCCTAGATTCAATGGTGATGGTACAGTATCAGCAGAACAACACTTGAGTGCATTTCAGAAAGCATGTAGTGTGGTGAACCCTCAACATGAGGATGTTGTAGTTAGAATGTTTGTAGACACATTGGTAGATGATGCAGCAGATTAGTTCCAAGACTTACCCACAGGCTGTATTACTGGATGGGACACCATGAAGCAGTGATTTGAAGCAAGATACAAGAGCACTGAAGATGCCCAAGTTCTCTTGTTACAATTGGCACAAATTAAGAAAGAACCATCCATCTCAATGAGAGATTTTAATGCAAAATTCAATAAACTTATCAAAAG
>MU226899.1:2889564-2905581 GCA_018584345.1 Thuja plicata
TAGCTTGTTTTTGAATTAAATCCTTCATACTAGGTTGTATTGGTCACTGATTCAACAACATATTCTGAGGGCTGATATGTTGTTGGTCACACTCCTCCTAAGTTAGAAGGAAATAGATCGATTTTAGTAGGTTTACTATGTTTTCCATGTTTTTCACTAACCCCATGTCGCTAATATAATGATCTATTGATTGTTTGTGTATGTTCCGACAGGTACCCATTTACACACGAACACTAATTAATTATTTATGTATTAGAAAAGCTTAACTGGCCAACCTAATAATTTATTGTAAGAGGGTATATATGAATCATATTTTCTTGTGGAGAAGATGTGGTAGAGAATGAAAGGACATAGATGTGTGGAATTTGCGAAGCTTGTTGACTGCTAGATATAGAGCAGAGTTGATACTTCATTGGAACTGACCAAGCAAAGATAATTGGTATCAGATAGTTCACTAGATTGTGTATTTCCTTTATACACTTGATTTGGATTGTAAATCCTTGAGGGTGGCTTTAACCTTCTTTGGACAGTGTGCCATGGCAATGATCCTACTATTTTCTTTGACTCCTAATAGGGTATGTCTCCTAGCAGGGATTGTGTACTGTAATGTTGTAACAAGATCCTAACAGGGCTAATATCTTTTAAAAGGGATACTATACTCTCAGTACATTATTTGTAGGTGTTAATTCCCACCGGGGTTTTACCTTTAGCAAGGTTTCCTCGACAAAAAATATTTTGTTATGGTGTTGGCATTTACTGGGTTATCATTTACATTTGTAGATTTGGTTTATAAAGATTAAAGTTTAATAATCTACACTACAACTGATTCACCTCACCTCTCAGTTGTCTTGTGGACTATTATTCCTAAAAATTTCTATCAGAGCTACTAGTCCTTAGAAATAAAGTTTAACAACTTGATGTGATCCTAAAGATGACTATCTACAAGAAGGATAGTCCAAAGTTTGATCCTGAAAAGTTTGATAGTTGGCAGAACAAGATGATAACACATTTTCTATGTCTGGTAATTGATTACTGGATGATAACAAATAAGAAAGTAAAGGTAGCAACTGAGGATGAATTAGAGAAATCCATTGAAGATGAAAATAAGCTATTTGCATGTAATATAGTTGCAAGGGAATCTTTGATCAACGTACTATCAGAAGGAGAATTTACTGAAGTAAAAGACTTGGACTCTACACATGAAATCTGGACAAGACTAGAAGCACTATATGTTGGAGACAAGTTTACAAAGCAAGAAAAGTTACAAAACTAGAAGACAAAGATGGAATCACTAAAGATGAGAGAAGACAAGAACATTAGAGAATATGCACAAAGAACTATTGAAGTAGTCATTGGTGTTAGGAACTCTGGAGGAACTTACAGTGAGGAAGAAGTGATTGCAAAGATACTCAGATCTTTGACACCTGCATATAGAACTAAATTTTAGGCCATAGAGGAGATCATACCTTTCACACCAAACTTCACCAGAGAGATGTTGATTGGCCAGCTAACTACATTTGAGGCCATAGAATTGGGAAACACTTTACCTAAAGCTAAGTCAACATTCAAGGCAACCGTGCACAAAAACAAAAGGATCTTACTTGGAAATGAAAGCACGACCAGTAGTGATCTAATAGAAGAACTTGGAGCCTATGTTGATGAATCGGGAACAAATACAAGAAGAAAAAAGGAAGCTAGATGAAGTTTTGGCAATGATTGCTAGAAGAGAAAATAGAGGTAAGGGTAAATTTGAAGGCAAATTACCTTTAAAATGGTTTTCATGTAACAACATTGGTCATTTTGCATCTAGATGTCCTACAATAATTCCAAAGCACAAACCTAAATTTTTCAAGTCTAAGTAATCAAAGGACAAGGAATGTTATTATACTAGTGAGGGTATATCTGATAATGAGGATGATGACTATAATGAAATTGGATTTATTTCTATTAAGGATGATGAACCTATGCATGAATAAAAAGCCTTAGTATCCTGAGTTGAAAAGAAATCTAAATGGGTCATAGATAGTGGTTGTTCACATCATATGACTTGAGATAAAACAAGTTTGTAAGTTTGAAAAGACATGATGGTGGGGTTGTTAGATTTGGTGACAATACTCCTAAACTTATTGTTGGATTTGGATCTATTTATTTGGATGGAAAGACTAACACTAACAATGGATTAGTTGTGGATGGACTTAAGAATAATTTTTTGAGTGTTGGAAAGCTAGTGGACAAGGGTTATAACCTAAACTCATTAATGGGAAATGTTCTATCAAGAGTAAAGAAGGAGACTTGATATAATCTGGTACTAAATCTAGAGTTAATGTATTTTAATTGAACACATCTGAAGCTTCTTGTTTTATTGCGAAGGTTGATAATAGTTGGTTATGGCACATAAGATTTTTTCATGTTAACTTTGATAACATTGTGAAGGCAAGTATGACAAAAGCAGTAAGAGATCTACCTAGAATTGTAAAGCCATCTAACACTATGTGTAGAGAATGTGTTATTGGGAAAAAAACTAGAAGCACTTTCAAGAGTAAAGCTTATTCAGCAAAAGCGAAGCTATATCTAGTGCATACATATCTGTTTTGTCCTACAAGAACAAGATCATACAATGGTGAAAGGTATTTTATACTTTTGTTGATGACTTTTCTAGAATGATGTGGGTTACATATTTGAGAGAGAAATATGAAGCATTTGACAAGTTAAATTTATTCAAGGCAAAAGTTGAGAATGAATCTGGTTTAAAGATGAAGTGTTTGAGATCACACAAAGGAGGAGAGTTTACATTAGAGCTATTTAATACATACTGTGAAGAAAATGGAATACACAGACAACCTTCAACCCCTAGAACTCCACAACAGAATGGGATAGAAGAGCGAAGAAACAAAACCATATTAGATGTTGCAAGGACTATGATGGTGGAAGGAAATGTGTCACATGTTCATTGGAGAGAAGCAATTGGCAGTGTTGTGTACACATTGAACAAAATTTGGATCAGAGAAGGTACAAGCAGGTTAGATAATAGAAACAAAGGAGGTTGTTGCTGAACCTGAAGGACCTTTGATGATTGAGAATGATATTGAAGAAGAAGAACAGACTGAAGCTACTGAGATATTGAAAACACCAAGGTATGTCAAGAAGAACCTTCTTGGAGATCAAATTATTGGTGATCCAAACAGAGGGATGACAAATAGATCCAAAGCTAGAGATGAAATTTGTTTGATTTCTCAAGTTGAACCAAATACTACTGATGAAGCATGTAGAGATGGATCTTGGACTAAAGCCATGGAAGAAGAACTAGAACAAATAAAGAAAAAAATACTTGCAAATTGGTTCCAAGACCTAAGAGAAAAAATGTGATTGGCACTAAATGAGTTTTTAGAAACAAGATGGATGAGGAAGGCATAGTAGTAAGAAACAAGGCTAGACCTGTATGTAAAGGCTACTCACAACAAGAAGGTATAGACTATGAAGAAAAAATTTCTCCTATTGCTAGATTGGAAGTTGTGAGACTATTCCTTGCTTATTCTACACATACAAAATTTAAAGTGTATCAAATGGATGTGAAGTCAGCATTCTTGAATGGTGATCTAGAAGAAGTGTACATTGAGAAACCTGATGGTTTTTGTTTGACAGATGATGAAAACATGGTTTGCAGACTGAAGAAGGCACTATATGGAGTGAAACAAGCACCAAGGGCATGGTATGCAAGACATGACAAATATCTACTTCGTCTTGGTTTTAGAAAAGGTAATGCAGACAATAATTTGTATTTGAGAACTGATGATGATGATGGAATCTTAATTATAGAAGTTTTTTTTAATGATATAATTTTTGGAGGCAATGATAAAATGAGTACAAAGTTTTCTAAAGAAATGGATAATGTGTTTGAAATGTCAATGATTGGTGAGATCAAATGTTTTCTTGGTTTGCAAATTAATAAGAGTAAGAATGGCATTTTTATATCTTAGAGCAAGTATCTTAAGGAAATGTTGAAGAAATTTGGAATGGAAGATTGTAAACCTGTTGGAACACCTATGGTGATAGGAAACATATTGACTAATAGTGATGAGACTCAAAGTGTTGTTCAGACTAAGTACAGATTAATGATTTGAGGTCTAAAATATCTAACACACACTAGACTAGATATTACCAATGCAGTTGGAATTGTGGCTAGATATTAGGCAAATCCTAAAGAGACACACTTTGATGCTGTAAAAAGAATTTTCAGATATTTGAAAGGGACAGTAGAATATGGATTATGGTATGAAAAATTTGATGATTTTACATTGCATTCTTTTACTGATGCTGATTGGGTAGGTAATGTGGATGACAGGAAGAGTACAAGTGGTGATGCATTCTTTCTTCGAAAAAGGTTGGTTTCTTGGTTGAGCAAGAAGCATAACTATATTGCTCAATCTACTGTTGAGTCAGAGTATATTGTTGCTGCAATAAACTATACACAAGTCATTTGGATGAAACAAATGCTAAAGGATATTGGAATAATTTTCAAAGAACTAGTGATTATCCATTGTGATAACACCAGCATAGTGAATATGTCAAAGAATCCTATAATGCATTCAAAGACTAAACATAGTTATATTAAGTATCATTTCTTGAGGGAGAAGGTAGCAGATAAAGAGATTAAACTAGAATATATTAGCACCAAGGAATTCATAGCAGACATATTTACTAAACCTTTTCCAAAAGATTCTTTTGAATATATCAGAGGCATGCTTGGGGTGATGGCCCCTCCCATTGATAACTAAAATGATGCATATGTGCATCAGTCCAGTGGATCTCAGAGCTATATCATTCTTTGTACTTGATGTATGGATCTACTCCTTAGGGGGAGTGATCGCAGAAGAATACTATGGAGTACGTTTCAGTGATCTTGCACCTAGCTGATTAGACATGAAGATTTGAAAAAGCTACACCTTATAGAAGACTATAGATGAGTTATGGAACCCTTTTCCATTGCTGCCAAAGGGGGAAGGAATCTATGTGAAAATCCCTACTATTTTGGGGAGATTTGTGTTGAGGATATTGAGAAGATTGTATTAAGAGAGAGTACTTTTGGGTTTATGCATATGGATTTTCTCATATGTTTCCATCAATGCCAAAGGGGGAGATTGTTGGATGATATCAGTTCTGGTTATTGATCATGTTGCTGATATTCATGTTTTGTCACTAATGTAAACATATATTTATGTGGAGAAGACATACTAGCTACTTGACTGGATGGAGTGTACGGATACTGTATGGATGTTTCAGAATTATCAAAGTTGGATTTATGTAGAAGTATGTGTGTTGACCTTATTCCTAAGGTCTCTTGGCTTTATGTTGCATATTGCAGATGTTACAGTTGATTTGGTGAAGACTGGTTTTCTGGATTGTAACCGTGATTCTAGACAGAGAAAGTCTCTGTGTTTTGGGTATATCTTTATGGAGAAGATATTTCAGATGATGCAAGCTTACTGGTGGACAACTAAAATATGTTGGAATAATGGGTTGAGTTTGATTGTTGTTTGGATATTGTTGATGTCAGTTGTGGCATGTATTATGGAGAAGACCTATTTGTTGGCCGACTTTAGACATGTAGCGTGTGGAATTAATTGTGAGGATGAATTGCAGATCTGAAAGTATATGTAATGGAATATAGTTGATGTGTACTTGATATAGGTACCGTGTGTATCTTAGAAAGGGGTAAAATAATTATTTGTGTATTGGAAATCATTAATTGGCTGGCTTAATTAATTATTTGTGTATTAGGAAAGCTTAACTGGCCGACCTAATGAATTATTGTAAGAGGGTATATATGAATGATCTTTTCTTTTGGAGAAGATGTGGTAGAGAATAAAAGGACAAAGATGTGTGGAAGCTGCAAAGCTTATTGACTATTGGATATAGAGCAGAGTTGATACTTCATTGGAACTCACCAAGCAAAGACAGTTGCTATCAAACAGTTCACTGTATTGTGTATTTTCTTTATACACTTGATTCAGATTGTAAATCCTTGAGGGTGGATTTAACCTTCTTTGGGCAGTGTGCCTTGGCAATGAGCCTACTATTTTGTTTGACTCCTAATAGGGTCTGTCTCCTAACAAGGACTATGTACTATAATATTGTAACAAGCTCCTAATAGGGCTAATATATTTTAACATGTATACTGGACTCTCATTACATTATTTATGGTTGTTAATTCCCACCGCGGTTTTACCTTTAATAGTGTTTCCTCATCAACAAATATTGTGTTATGGTGTTGGCATTTACTATGTTATCATTTACATTTGCAAATTTGTTTTATAAAGTTTAAAGTTTAATAATCTATACTACAATTGATTCACTCCCCCTCTCAGTTTTCTTGTGGAATTTTATTCCTAACAAAATATCCTTACAAGAATCATTTTTGTTGTTGTTAACTGTTAACATTATGGATACTACAATTTTGGTCAACATCATTTATGAGCCAAGACCCGTATTTAAGTTACACCCAATGAAGGAAAATGAAAATGATCTCATAGGTTCCCTATCTTTGATACCCTATGGTGTATTTTCAACTGAAGGCATTCATTTTTTCATTCACTACAAATTGGAAGAAATTGGAACCAATGACATATATAATGATTTTATTAAGTGGAGCGATGGTGTGAAGGTAAAAGACAAACATATGCATTTGGTTCAAAAAGGTTTCACTTAGCCTATTGATATAACTGACGAGTTTCATCTAGAATGGATAAGATATGTTTTGAGTAGAGTACATGATCAATTTATTTGGCTAGACAAGCCTCACAAAATTTAAAAAGAGTTAATCCACAGAGTTACTAGATTTTGTGAGACTAGTGAAGCACCTACTCTACGAACTATTGCTTCTAATTTGGTTACTCATTTAACCAAATCCAAATAGGATCACTGAGACATGACTATCAAGGATATAATTGAATAGGAAGTGAGATTTTCTTCAATGGTGATAGGATACAGAGTATATCAATCTACTAGATTGAACAATGTACCTTGTGGAGCTATTCATGCTGCATATAGAATGATGAAGGAAGATGCAAAATATGATCTTTGTGAGATGTTTAGGAGATAATTATTTGTGAACATGGAGAAGATCAAGAAAGATAAGAAGCAGTCATTCAAATATGGATCACTCCTGGTATGTATGCTCTTTTACTTACATAATCATTTCCCTAGAATAGGTTCTACTATATAGTAAAAGGATAGACCAGTAGTAATGCAAATTAAGCAATGCATTAAAACTTTAGGAAACAACTCTAATTTGATTGTGTGGGGTTACTTTAAATATTTCAAAGAAAAATGCACTTAAGAGAGAGAATCCCAACCGGTAATGTTGAGAAATATAAAGATAATATCTATTTTCTAGTAGATATAGATACATGTATGTTGTGAGCAGTGCAACCTAGAATATATTGGATACCTTCTATGGGTTATGAAGTTGATGGTGATCTAGTCAGTATTCATGTTGATGTTCTATTATCTAAACATAAATGATATTTCAACACCTAGGTTTGGAACTTATGAAGAGACACCATTGAAAATTTACAATGAATTGAGAGCACTTGTAATCCAAAGAAAGATCAAAAAACAAGTTGACAATCTAGCCAAAATGAATGGCATTACACCTGAAATGATGATAAAACTTTCAAAGAAAATGGAATGTGAAAGGGAAGGCACATCTACTGCAAGAGCCAAGAATACTAAAATTAAAGTATAAGAGGTTACACCTCAGAGAGTTACAAGGAGCTTAGTAATGAAAAAATCAACATCTACTTCCAATACTCCTATTCAGACTAAGTTAGAGAAGGAGACACGTGAGACTATTCAAAGAACTTACATAATAAAGGAAGAAATGATATTAAGCTACAAAGAGGCAAAGAGTAAGAAGGGAGGTAAAGAAAAGTGTGAATAAGTAAAGGTCAAAATTGAGTTTGAGAAAAAGTCTACTACTGTAGAAACTGATAAAATTGACAATACTATCATTCTTGAGAACATTGTTAAAGACATTAAGGAACATGGAAATATGATAGAAGTGTGGACTCACTTTAAAAAGTTTGAAAGTGAAGAGAAAATAAAGATTGAAGATGTAGTTGTAAAAATCTTAAACACTTTTTGCAAATCACCTACTAGAATGTACAAAGATGTAACTAAAGAACTATATAATGTAGTTAACAAAAGATGGAGAGACGCTTTGAAGATTGAAAGAGTAATGATGGAACAATAACTTACACTTTTGCAACCTGAATTGTCTACTAAAAAAATAGAGTTGACAGTTGAATCAATGAGAGAAGGATCTAAGACAAGGAAAAGAGTTACACAAATTCTCATTAGATATACTCAATCGGTAAGAAATGAGATAGTGGATTTATTAACAAAGTTTTTTGTTGAAGTCAAAATGGTTGGAGAGACAAGAAAGGAAAAAGAGAGAGAAAATGAAGAGATTAATGATGTCATAGATATTGTTATCTCTGATATCCCAGAACACATTGTTGAGAAAGTGTCAAGTCATAAGGATGATGAAGATATACTTTCAATAAAGAGAAAACTAGACCTAATCAGTGAAGGTGGCACAATGAAGAAGAGAAAAACAAAGGATGCAACTATTTTTGAAGAAGAATCTAAAGATGAAGAAATTAAAAAAGAAAAAACTATTGATATTACTCATATGCGCCCCAAAGAGCTATTGAAAATATTTGATAAACACAGGGAGAAAACTGAAAGGGAAAAATTGAAGGTAAAGAAAAAGAAGGCCAAAATACTAAAAGGAGCCATAAACATCATTAGGAATTTAGTAACTAATGTGGGATATGAAAAAAAGAGATAATCATATTGATCAATTGGGTATGTTGGTCAAGGTTGTTTCTGATCAAGTACCTAACTTGAAGAGTGTACCTATGGAGTTAGCAATGAAAGAATATGATAAGAAACAAGATGACAATTTGAAAGAGACCATAATAGTATAAAAATAATCAATTGTAGTTCTAGTGAATAAAATGAAGAAAAATCTATGGGATATAGGAAAGATGATTATAAAATTTTCCAAGGTTACATGTATGATCTAGGGAAGAAGAGAGAGGAAGTCAAACAAGATCTTGATGATTTGGTTACAAAATTTGATCCTCTAACCACTTTAGTTTCAACATACACTACTAAGGTGAAGATGATTTCATACAACATGAAGAATTTTCTAGCTAAGAAAGATAACAAAATATTTTCATTTATGGAGTTACAGACCTATCTAGCTCCTACTATGGATCTCATTGCCAAAACAATACTAAGTCTACGAGAGGTGAAGACTTTGATTGCTATGGAAGAAAAAATGGGGTTATACATGGACAAATTTTATCTATGGAAAAATTACAAGAGTCACTGGAAACATCCCTGAATTCAATGAAGATCAACTTCAAGGAAATTTTTGACAGAATATAATTCTAGTAAGTATTTATAATCCTTTGTCATTGTTGAAAAAAAGGGGAAGAATGATGTGTAATGTATTGTATGGAAGAATGATGTAATGATGTGGGATAGATCATGCATAATTTAAGGGGGAGTATGATATGAGGATGATATTATAATATGTATGCAATGTAAAAAATTTGAGATGATTATCAAAAAATTTTACCATCAATGCCAAAAGAGTAGATTGTTGGAATTATGATAAGTTTTGGAGGTGATATGCAGTGCCATCATGAGTGGATGCATAATTCATTGTCCTTTATGGAAATGTATTCAGATATCATGATTAAAGTGAGTGATAAGAACTCTACATGATAGATAAAGGAAAGATCAACTATGTATGTTGACTGGTGTTCAGAAAGAATGTTATTAGATAGATTGTGGTAGCAATTGAGTTGAGGAAAGATTTAGATGTTGAAATTAGACATACAATATGTATATGGTATTAGGAATCTATGATTCCAACCACAAAAATTTATTTCAAATTTTTGATTGAATTATGTTTTGAGAGTAAAGACACTTTACGTATTTGATCACCGATCAAAGTTTAATTTTAATTTGGTTAAGGCGGTGGCTCTGAGGCTGACATTTTAATTTTGAATATTGGAAATAAATTGAAGGATGACATATTGGATGTTTTTAACACTAATTTTGAGGAGGTTGACTAATCTTTTGAGCCAAATGTGGTGGAAAGTTCTAGGCATTTTGTTACCTAATGACAATCTATATAAGGAGCACTAAATCATTTTATTTAGGGTTGGGATCATATTTTGAGGATGGACGGTCATGAATTCAAGGATAAGAGATTAGTATAGAATCAGGAAGGAAATAATTTGAACAGATCTAATAGCAAGAAATGTCATTCTACATATCAATAATCTTGTTGTTTCCTAACAGTTGCAGCAAGTCAAATCCTTTAACAAGGTTAACTTTAACATGTTCTTATTTATAAATCATTTAACAAGGTAGCTTCGTAATTGAGGTTTGAAATCTTGTAGCTAGGTAGATATTAGCTGATATGTTTTTACATAGGTTAATAGTGTAGTAATCACTCCTAATAGGGTGAACCCTCTGAAAGGGTATTTGATGTAGGATCATCTTGGGTCCTTGGAAATCCTGCTTAACCAAAAAGATATTTACTTTATTTTATAGTTTGTCTTCTGTTGCTTTGGTTCTTGCTTTTCCAGTGAGTCTTAGTGACCTCTTTTCCCGAGTGGTTTCTATTGCCCCGGGTATGCTCTTACTGATGATTTTTTTGTTGCTCGGTAATGCTTTTACCAAATGGTTGGTTGTTGCTTAGTGATGCTTCTCCTGAATTGTTTATCTTGATCTGGGTGACTTCTACATTTAACTTGTGTGGTGTAATTAATGTGGGATTTGTGTGGATAAAAACCTGGGTCTCTCTTATGGATTTGAGAGCCGATCTATTTGGTGGACTCTTGTATATATTTGTTTCTTTGTTCTTATTTTTGACATCAGTTTTTAGAAGATATAAGATTAATTATTGAATTATCTAGATGGAAGGTATGTGACCTATTAGGGATTTTTATTTTATGAATCACAGTGCTTGAAATGACTACTTGAACACCATGCCTTCTAATACTGATTCAGAGACAAGAAAAGCCTAATTGCTAAGGACTGGATAAGGTCCTTCTTCGTTTCTGAGCTCCACATATACTCAGGCAGGTTTTACCTTTTATGATTGTTGTTTACACAGTATGTTATAGTGTGGACACTGATTTTCTATGCATCTTTGTTAAACCGACTTATAAATCACCTTGCAAATGACCAAGCATAACCAGATGCAAGATTTAACCATACAAACTTATGGTCTTAAATATAGCAAAAACCAGTGATGAAAGGATTTTCATCCTTCTTCCTTTTGATGTAGGAGGGATAACCTAATGATTCAATCTCTAAGGAATAAATAAAGTGGACACTGTCCTGCTAACATAGGTCCTTACTGAGTTCAATTCATTGTTCTAAAAACTTGATTAAATTGATTAATTTGTGTATGACTGAATGGAGATAACATTTTCTTAGAAAAATCTAGATCAGTGCCTATTCCTTGGGCAAAGAGTCAATGAAAATATATGTCAACAATAAAAACTAATGAAATACTGAAGGATGCCTTACAAACTTCATGCAATCCAGATTGAATGCCTTACAAACAATCTTCTCAACTCAATACTTCTTCATCATATCTTCACAACCATGTCCTGCTCTCTGAAATCATTTACAAAATTTAACTCTCTCCTTGAGAAATACTCACAAATGATCAGACACACTACCTTGTAGTAGGTATATTCCAGATGCCTTACAAATGAACTATACTAGAGCACAAACCACAGTCAAAAGAGACAAGACAATAATGAATAGGAACTACACTGTATTCTCATTAATCCAAATTGCTTCTAGATATCCAGACAATAAACACAAGAAATAAACATGAAAAAGAAGCAAGCTTTACAAATAAAATCTCCAAACAAATGGTAACCTGCTCTGGACATCTGCAAGGAAAACCAAAATAGAGCAGAGGAAAGGAACCCTTACAACTGAGAAAAGAAAGAAAGATATAGAAGAGAAGAAACCCTAAAAATCTGAGCAATTGACACATGTCTCCCCTCAAATCCGATTTGCATTCATCTTTCCAAAATATCTGATATATTCTAGGGTGGTCCCACAATAGTGTGTCCCACTTTTTTGAACATCCTGATTTTTGCTAAAATTGCACATTTTTAAGAAAATATGTTGATTCAAGCCTTGAGAGGTCTCATTTGAAGTAGTAAATTCAAAATGGCTAGATAAAATCCTCTTGGATCAAAATCCCTTTTGTATAATCCCTCTACTCCTCACTCACACCTATAATCGAGTCTCCTTTGAACCCATCAAAATGCTGACAAAAAATCACTTTGACATTAACTTTTTGTTGGATAAAATAAATTCATTTAAAAAACCCAAATATAGGACGATAGAGTTCCAAGAAATCTTTCCAATTATTATGAGTTATAAATATATTGAGTTTATTAAGACTTTTCTTTTTAAGTTTTACTAAACATAGGTTGTCTAACCATTTAGTGACTTCTCTGTTCGATGCTTCTGGAAAAATAGTAAATTAGGGAAAAAAATTATGAAAAATATGTTGGAAATAGGTTTTTATGTTAGCTTTCTATAAAAAAAAGAATCAATTAATTTTGATATATAGAGATAGAGTTAGAGTGATCAAAGTGAACCTATGTCCAAATTATAATTAATGTCACTTCATAACTCAATAAACTATTAAATATTTAACCAAATTGAATGAAACCAAATGTATTCCCTAGATATTTGTGTTACAAACCTAAATTCAAAATAAATACATTCTTAGCAGTTTTATAAAAAAAGTTATGTTGATCAAAGTGAGTGTCACTCCTGAAAAATCTTGATTTTTCACAAAAATAATTTTTGAAGGAGAAGGAAAAATAGATACAAATAAATTCCATTTAAAAAAAAAAAAAACATTTATAAACTAGAAACAAAATGATAAAAGTCACTAGTTTACATTATCTTCAAATTCTTAATGGTTTAATGACAATTGATGTTCGAAAGTGAAGTTTTTTTTTCAGAATGTTCATTTCAGTGTCAAAGTTGGCCAAAAAGTGGGACATAGTTTTGTGGGATCACCCTCTATTAATAACTGAGTCTATCTGTCTGAAAATATCAGATGTTTTCCCTTTGCAAATATTTAAAATATCTCTTCAATTCATCCACTGAGAATTCCACCACATCTGATTCCATTTGCAAAATATCGTTGAAAATCTGATACAATATCTATTTGCAGCAACCTCCTGGAAAGCTCTTTCAAATCTGATTTGTGCAATTAAAATATTATGCATTTTTGTCTCATTTTCCTTTGTGCAAATCTGATTTATCCTCTGATAAATATCTCCCCATTACTCATCTATCAAGTCTTTAAAAACAAATAAACATATTTGTTTTCAGTTATGCAAATTTAATCATTCTTTTCTCACCCCAAATCTGATCTTTTAATCTGTCAAAATCTGATTTCCAGTGTCTGAGAAAATCTCTGAGAATAAAATATAAGATTTGCAACAAAACTATTAAATTCCCTTTGAAAATCAACCTGTGCACATTTTAAAGTCTCTAAAAATCTCAGATTTATGCATACACTGCCCAGAAATTGCCAGATTTTGACAAGTGGCATGCTCCTACTGGCTATTATAAACTGGTCTTAACTCACCTTTTTAACCTTAGTTTGATTCAGTGACCATGCGACAACTTAAAAATCAAAGTCGCAAGCAATTTTTAATTCATCCATCATTTCTGGGTGACCAGCACCCGACGGTTAACTCCATCTGGCGACCTGGCAACCAACACCCATTTCCATGTCGCGATAGCTATCTTTCTCCTCTGGCTACTTCACGACTAACCGCTAGCAATTAGTCACCAAGTCTTGGCGGTCAACATTCACTGTCATGCGACTGCACAACTAACCGCTAGCGATTAGTCGCTAGGTCTCGAAACTCTAGCGGTTAACTACATCTTCACTCCCAACTGGGCGACTGGGGCTTCTAGCAACTGGGTGACCATGCATATTCGGCGACATCGCGACCAACGGCTTCATTCATTTTCATCAAAATTTCCTTACCTTTGAATTTTAGGCATGGAAATTGAGGCAGTCGGATGAGGGCACACGCATGGATAGCCTCCTCTTCAACTTCAAACTCATATGTTTGTGTCTTTTCTTATAAACATTTCATTTTGCCTCTATGGGAGCAATGTGGGATATATAATCTTACTATTTATAAGCATTTTCAAAATTCATACTAAAACACTGTGCATAGCCTTTGAAAGTCGACCCCCATCCCTCAAAGGCCTTCCAAGAGCCTTTGGGCTTCTTATTTACCTCTAATGTTTTCCTTTTGGTATATAAATACCAAAAACTTCCTTTGCACAGTGAATATGGGACAATGAAAATACACTATTTTTTACATTTGCCTGGGCTTTGCATCAAAACTGCTCACTAATGTCAATGCTATCTGGCAAATGAAGACCATGGATGGGTTCCATGGGTCAAAATGCCCCTTTCTATGGAGGAACATTTGCAGATTTCATTTAAAATCATTCAAAAAACTTAAATTTCTCCCCCAAAAACCATCGCATACTGCTGGGCAATTTCTGTTTGCAATGTCATTTAATTTGAATGCTTTTAAAATCTGAAACTTTCCCTTCTATCTCTGTTACTTCCATGGCATTCATTCTATTGAAATTTGACAACAAAACAATCCTGCAATCCTTCAAATAAATCTGCACAAGTAAGAGCTGGAAATTTGGTTTTATACTTGCAAATTGCATTACATTTTCCCCCAAAAACAGCGCTGGCAAACTCTCTGTGGCTGCTAATTTTTCAATGTAATGCTGGGCATAACATTTCAAAGCCTACACATTCCTATCTTTGTCTGCGCATACTCTTCTTGCTACTCACCATGTATTTCTTTTAGCAAACTCCCTTCATACTTTGCACAGACAGTGACAAATGCTGAATTGCAAAGTAGTTTTTAAATGAATGTTTTTTTTTTAAATCTCCAATCTGCCTTTACCAAATGCTACGCAGGCTGCTGGCTTGGTATCTTACAATTCAAAACAAAACAACAACTACTTCTTTATCCTACGCAGGAAATAAATCACTTTTGAAATTGCACTGTTTTTAAAGTTAATAAAACATAAACATTCTCCATATTATCAGCGCAGACCAGTACACCATATGATTGGCAAAGTGTAAAAATTTTCATAAGATTACTTGGTATAAACATCTGACAAACCCCCCAACTCTGCGCAAGGTCTTAGGCATTCCAAATAACATGAAATTTCTCCTTTACTAGGCGCTGAATTCCGGTATTCTTAAAATAGTTCCATTTTCCAAATTGGTGGTTTTTGCCTATAATGCGCAGGCCTTGTGTAGACATCTTGACATTTATTTTTAGCATAAACTTTCCATTAAATGCCTCAATATATTCTCTTTTGTAGAATTGGGCAGCCAGTACATTTGAAATGTCTTAAATCATTTACCTTTAAGTGAAACATGGGCCTCTTGCAGACCTTTCGGCAAAATGTTGAATAGAAACTAACCGGATGGATGGCATTGATTGTTGCCTTGTATTATTTGAAATTCCTTTTGCACTATTGCCTCTTTCCCACATCTTAAATTTCAAAGATTGAAAACAAACCAGTGGCATTTATAATCATTTCGACGCTTCTGCAGTTTGATCACAACTACGGCAACTGGCCTTCGGAACTGTCTTTGAAAACTGACATAATGATTTGATCAGACCTTGCCCTCTGATAGGCACATTATCTGATCTATAAACTATCATTCCCCAAAATGGCATCTCATGACTGTACCCGATTTGAAAGATATTAACCTTTGAAATTGCCATTTTTATTCTATTCCTGCAAACATACTATCAAAAAATGATTTTTAATCACCGTAATTGATTTTAAAAGGCTGACAAATGGATTAATAGGGGGCTCAAA
>MU226899.1:2905730-2920670 GCA_018584345.1 Thuja plicata
AATGGAGTGAGCCTGGAAACTTGGTCAAACGGATTGGTAGGAGTCTATAAATTTTTAGGTAGGTACACTCCTATGTTTACAATATGAGGGAAAACTCAATTATCCAAAATGTTCACCCGGGTACAGATTTTGAAGACCTCAAAGTGGGTCACTTACCAATTCTGAACTTGAATACACAGGAAATCGGAATTAATCACTATCAGAACAGTTGTTGAAAACTTGTCATCTGATTTCATAAAGATCTTTAGACTGGAAAATATGGAGTGTGTGACCACTGGAAAATAGTACAAAAGGAATTTTCTCAATTGGATGAATTGGTTAAAAGTTATAACATGTCAAACTGGGCTATTCAGATTTCTAGGCAGGACAAAAATGCAGACAATTCATGAACAACCAACTTTGGGAAGTATGAAAACTTATCAAACGGATTAGGAATGACCTAAGATTTAAAACATAAGCTCTTTGATATGCATGCTAAACATTCCCAAAGTGATGGTTTATGAAACTCAACAGGGTGTAAGATACTCAGAAGCAAAGTAGGCTCCGGACAGCAAATTGACAATTTGCAAAAATGCAGAATTAGGTGACCCCCTCAAAATGACTACTCCATAAACATATCAGAATTGGAAATCAGGAGATGGGACCCACTGCATACATCAAATGAAAGGCATTAAAGCCTCTCCCCAATTTGTATCTCATAAAAACCATCCGGGCACCTTTTTCAATCACTCCAACTGAGCCTTCTCACACAAAATTTCAAGGGTATTCACTTTTTCTCAACTGAAAAACTTCACATGGTCACTCCAAATTTAGGAGTACCAACATGACCTCACATGTATGAAGATAAATTTGTAATTCATTAAATATATGGTCAAAACCGAGAAGGCCTTACAACCTAGAATGTAATGAGTTTGATGAAATTAATGAAAAGGATCTCTGATTTTTCTTCTCTCACTGTGTTGTTTTTGTTTCCACATTGTCTCTGCAAGTTATTTTGGTAGTTGGGAGTGCCTTTGGCCCCATCTTCCTACCCTCCTTGTGTCAAGTGGTATCAGAGCATTGGTGAGATCTAATTTCCTTCTTGTAAACCCTAACCCTAGTTGGTAATATTGTTGTGGGGTAGTAGATTTTAATCTGACCTACAATTGCAGATGGATTCAAGATGGTTCATGGAAGAGGAAATGTAGACAACCTAGCGTAGAGGAAGAAATCTTGAAGATTTTAGTGATGATGAAGTTGAAGAAGTTCAAGGTGAAGCTGCACATACACCTATGATGGACTAGGAAGAATAAAGATTTCTGATAGCATTGACAAGTTTGAAATCCATACCTTAGTTTAATCCTCTTGAGTATAGTGGAAAGTTGGATTATGATGAATTGACTGACTTGATAATTGAGATGGGAAAGTACTTTGATTATGAGAATGTATCAGAGGACAAGAAGGTAAATATCACAAGTACAAAGCTGAAAGTTCATGCATCCTTATGGTGGGAACATCTGCAATTGGATCGAAAGAAGAAATTTAAATACAAAATCAAGGTATGGGATAAGATGGTAAAAAAATTGAAAGGCAAGTTTCTACCTTGTGAGTATCAGATTAACTTGATTAGGAGAATGCAAAGTTTGAAACAAAAAGATAGATCTCTAAAAGACTATACTGAAGAATTCTATAGATTAGACATGAGATCTGGACATGTTGAAGATGAGGTGGAAATAGTAGCAAGATAGCTGAATGGCTTGAGAATTTCTATACAAGATGAGATCAACTTGATAAAGATGGAAAGAATCGAAGAGACATCAGTTTTCCCTAAAAGCTAAGCAGAAATTGAACAAGAGATATGAGAAAAGACAAAGAAGAAGAGGTGGTATATTCCCTAGAGGAAGAGGTAGATCACATGGTGAAAATATTAGATTTGAACTAGACAATTCAATTTTAGACACATCTCAAGATAAAGGAAAGACTGAATGGAAAGGTGGAAATTCATACCAAGGAAGAGGCAGTTACTCCCCAGGTAGTTATAGTAGAAGAGGATTCCAAGTAAATTGTTACAATTGTGGTGAGGAAGGACACAAATCCTTTGAGTGTACACATGCAAGAAAGAAGATCAGTAGTAGAAAAAATGCCTTGGTGCAAGAGGAGTCACCAAATGAAGCAAAGAAGGAAGGCAATCTCATGATTCGAAGGATACTATGGAGGGAGAAAGATAAGAAAGATCCTGTCAAGAAATGTTTGTTCAAGACCAGATTGATGTAGAGAGGAGATGGAAATGGGGCCAACAGGCTCTCCCAACTACCAAACCACTTTGCAGAACCAATGTCGAAGCCAAAAAAACATAGTGAGAGAAGAAACAACAGAGATCCTTTAAATTAATTGATCAAAATCATTACATGCTAGGATGTAAGGCCTTCCTGGTTTTTTCCATATATTAAAAGAATTACAAATTGATCTTGATACATGTGAGGTCACAGACCTGCTTACAGATAATACAAATGTTAATCTTCTATCCAAACTATCATGCTTTATCCACTCTCAGCACTACCTAAAACTAAGAACATAAAACAAATATATACAAGAGTCCACCAAGAGAGGTTGGCGCTCAAATCCATAAGTGAGACCAAAATTTAGGTCCACACAGATCCCAATAAGAGACTCCAAATCAATTAATCCATCAAAATTAAATGAAGAAGTCAGCCACCAGATCCAACTCCAAAATAAACATTCTCAGGCAAAGGTTGACTGAGCAATAGAGTGACTCAGGCAAAAAACACCCCAAGAAAAATGAAACAAACCCGAGACTTAGAAAAGAAACCCAAGAAAAATGAAAATAAACAAGCTTTCTTGAGTGACAGGCCCGAGTAACATAAACAAGTATGCCTGAGAAACAGAACCTGAGCAATCAGGAAAATTCCCGAGTAGCCTCCAAACATCTAAACAACAAAACAAACATATTTTTGGTTGAGAAGGATTTCCAATGACCCAAGATACTCCTACATCAGACACCTGTAGTTAATAGAAATGATTCCCTGAATCATGTATCAAATCCAACCTGAAATGAATCTAACTTAGATTGAGAAATCCAAGATGAGTCCTTAATTGGTATGTTATGCCACTTTACTAGATATTCCATGTATTCCTTTCCTCTTGTACTTCTGCCAATTCTCTGTTTCAAAATCTTGTCAACTTCCTCTATCTATTTCTTAGGATAATCACTTGGTAGTGTCACTTATTCATTAGGTTCATGATAATCATACAATTCTAAAATATTGAATATAGCTGATATATCCATGTCATCAGGTAATTCAACTTCATAAGCATTTCCACTGTCAAATCTTCTCAGTATTTTGGAAGGACCAAATTTCTTCATCTTTAATTTACCATATGTGTTAATAGGAAATATTCCTTTGTTCAAATGAACCATAACTGCATCACCAACTACAATTTTTTATGGCTTCTTGATCTATCTGCACTACCCTTGTATTTCTGATTACTTTTCTCCAGCTTCTATTTTACATCTTCATGCAATGTCTTCATAAATTTAGCAAATTATTATGCTTCAGCACTTCTTATCTCTTCTCCAACAATATCTCTCAAGTCTAATATACCTCTTGGTTGTGTGCCATGAACAATCTCAAAAGGTGTTTTCCTAGTACTTCTTTTCACTGAACTGTTGTATGCAAACTCTGATTGTGCCAACATCAAATCTTGATTGCTTGGTGTGTCTCGAACTAGGTATCTCAACAAATTACCCAAACTTTGGTTTAAAACCTTTGTTTGTCCATCAGTCTATGGATGAAATGTAGAACTAAACTTCAACTCAGTATCCAACTTCTTCCAGATTTTTCTCCAAAAATATCTTACAAACTTAATGTCTCAGTCAGAGATGATACTCCTCGGTAATCCATGCAATCTGACAATCTCCTTAAAGAAAAGATCTTCTATATGTACTGCATCTGGTGTTTTCTTACATAGTATGAAATGTGTCAATCTTAGAAAATCTATCCACAATAACAAATATGGAATCATTACCTCTTGCTATCCTCAGTAAGCCAAGAACAAAATCCATGTCGATATCACTCCAAGGTTTCTCAGGAATAGTAATTGGTGTACACAAACTAGTATTCTGACTTACTCCTTTTGCAACTTGACAAACTCCATAGTTTTTCAAAAATTTATGACCATCCTTATACAACTAAGGCAAAAATTATCTTTCCCTAAGAAAACTCAATATTTTATCAATGCCAATATGTCCAGCCAATCAAATTAGTTCTCATTGATCCTCTCGGTAAACACAACTGAATACCTTTGAACAACATATCTTGCTGAATGTAATAATATTCATAATTACTTGATTTATTTGAGCTAGGTGCTCTACACACTCTCCACTGCTAACAAAAATCAAGATCATTTTCATACAAATGATTCATATCATCAAAACCAAGTACTTTAATTCTCATTTCAATCAACAAAGATCTTCTTCTACTTAATGCATCAACAACTTTGTTAGAAACTCCACCCTTATGCATAATCAGAAATGTGAAACTATGCAAATACTCTACCCATTTCATATGTCTCTGATTCAACTTATTCTGACTACCCAAATATTTTAAAGCCTTATGATTAGTATACAACACAATTTCATTTGGCATCAAGTAATGTCTCCATTTCTTCATTGCTTAAACAATAGCATATAACTCTTGATCATAGACATAATATTTCCTCTTAGCATCACTTAACGTTTCACTAAAGAAAGAAATAGTTTTACCTTCTTGTGTTAATACAGCTCCAATTGCACTTCCACTTGCATCACATTCAACTTGAAATCCCTTATTGAAATTAGGTAAGGCTAGCACAAGTAATTCAACAACTTTCAATTTGAATGTCTCAAAACTCTTATTAGCTCCATGTGTCCATTTGAATTCTCTTTTATCTTCTCTCATTGTCTCAGCCATAGAATTACAAATAGAACTCAAATTTTTGATAAACTTCCTGTAAAAACTTTCCAATCCATGAAATGATCTTAGCTCACTAACATTTTGAGGTGTAGGCCAATTTCGTATAGCTTAAACCTTCTCAAGATCCATCTTCAAACCATCAGCTGAAATCACAAAACCCAAATGTACATGCTCTTGTTTCATGAAGGAACACTTCTTCAGATTTATCAGTAACTTTTCCTCTTTCAATCTCTGCAACACTTTCCTTATATGCAAATGATCTTCTCTAGTCTTATTGAATATCAGAATATCATCAAATTATAAAATCAAACATTTTTTCAATAATTTCTTCAAAACTTCATTCATTAACCTCATAAAAGTACTCGGTGCATTAGTTAAACCAAAAGGCATAACCAACCATTCATACAAACCTTCCTTTGTCTCGAAAATAGTCTTCCCTTCATCACCTTCTCTGATTATGATCTGGTGATACCCACTTTTCAAATCAATTTTGGTAAAATATCTTTCTCCACTCAAATAATCCATTATGTCATCCATTCTTGGTATAGGAAACCTATACTTCACTATGATCTTGTTGATTTCTCTGGAATCAGTGCACAATCGCCATTCTCCATTCTTCTTAGGTGCCAAAACAACAGGTACTGCACATGGACTCAAACTTTCTTGGATCAAAAATTTGTTCAATAATTCATGAATTTTATGGTTAAGCTCTTCATTTTTGGTTGGTTTTAAATGATGTGGTTCTTTTTTTGGTAAACTAGCTCCAAGAATTAGGTCCATACAATGGCTGATATCTTTCATTGGTGGAAAACCATTAGGTACATTATCTGAAATGATCCTTGTACTCAGTGAGTAACTTCTTAACTTCTGCAAGAATGTCATCTTCTGTATTCTTACTCCATTTGTTAGGAATCAAAGCATAACAAATATCATTTCTTCTCAAATCTTTGACAAATTGTCTATCTTCCATTAGACAAACTTTCACAGATGTATATATCTCACCAACAGATTCCTCAACCAAAGGTAACAAAACTTGCTTCTTACCATCAACCCAAATAGAATATCTATTCAATATTCCATCATGTATAGCATGTCTATCATATTTCCAAGGTCTACCCAACAAAACATGACAACAATCCATAGCCATAATATCACACAACACCTTATCATAATACTCTCCAATTTTCAGATTCAAAAAACATTATTCACTCACCACTAATGTATGTTCATCCTTGATCCATGAGATCTGATAGGGATTTGGATGCTTCATCCTTTCCAACTAAAAATTTGTGACCATTTCCTTAAATGCTATAATCTCCAAGCTTCCACTATCAACAATCACCTTCCAAACTTTTTCTGCAACTCTACATCTGGTCTTGAACAAAATTTTCTTGATAGGATCTTGTTTATCTTTTTCACTCCATATTATTCTTTAGATCATGCGATTTCCTTCCTTTTCAGGTTCATTAGGTGACTCCTCTTGCACCAAAGTTTTTCTTCTACTACTATCCTTCTTGTTTGCATGTGTACATTCAAAGGAGTTATGTCATTCGTCTCAACAATTGTAACAAGTTACTTGGAACCCCTTTTTCTATATCCACCTTAGGAGTAATTACCTCTTCCTCGGTATGAACTTCCACCTTTCCATTCAGTCTTTCCTTTATCTTGAGATGTGTCTGAAACTAACTTGTCTTGTTTAGATCTACTATCTTCACAATGAGATCTACCTCTTCCTCTAGGGAATATACCACCTCTACCTCTTTGTCTTTGCTCATATCTTTTGTTCAACTTCTCCTAAGATTTTAGGGAAAATTGATATGCCTCCTCAATACTTTCCATCTTGACCAAACTAATCTCATATTGTATAGAAATTGTCAAGCTATTCATATATCTTTCTACTCTTTCCACTTCATCTTCAACATGTCTAGATCTAATGTCCAATCTATATAATTCCTTAGTGTATTCTTTCATAGATTTATCCTTCTTCTTCAAGCTTTGCATTCGCCTAATCAGGTTAATCTAATAATCACAAGGTAGAAATTTTCCTTTCAATTTTTTGACCATCTTATCCCATACCTTGATTTTTTCTTTACCTTTATTCTTCCGATCTAATTGCAGATGTTCCAACCATAAGGATGCATGACCTTTCAAATTTGTGCTTGCAATCTTCACCTTCTTATCTTCTGATTCATTCTCATATTCAAAATATTTTTCCATCTTAGTTATCCAGGCAATCAATTCATCAGAATCCAATTTTCCACTATACTCAAGAGGATTAAACTAAGGTGTGGATTTCAAACTTTTCAAGGCTCTCAGGAATCTTTCTTCTTCCTGGTCCATCATAGGTGTAGGTGCAGCTTCACCTTGAACCTCTTCCAATTCATCATCACTAACATCATCAAGATGTCTTCCTCTGCATTGGACTGTCTCAACATCATCCAATCTAGCAGCCATCTATCTAATCATATCATCTAGACCTAGATTTGCATTTCCTCTCCCGTGAACCATTTTGAATCCCTCTACAATTGTAGGTCAGATCACAATCTTCTACCCCACAAAAATATCACCAACTAGGGTTAGGGTTTACAAGAAGGAACTTAGATCTCACCAATTCTCTAATACCACATGATGCAAAGAGGGAATGGTGATGGGGCCAAAGGTACTTCTAAAACCCAACCAGCTTGCCAACAATGCGGAAAAAACAAAACAAAATAGGGAGAGAAGAAAACATAGGGATAATTTTTATTAATTGCTCAAAATAATTACATGTTGGGCTATAAGACCTTTCCAATTTTAGCCATATATTCAAAGAATTACAAATTGATCTTCATACATGCGAGGTCACATACCTGCTTGATGATAATTCAAATCTTAATCTTCTATCCAAACTATCATGCTCTAGTGACTCTTAGCACTGCCTAAAACTAAGAACATAGAATAAATATATACAAGAGTCCACCAAGAGAGGTCGTCACTCAAATCCATGAGTGAGACGTACATTTAGGTCTACATAGATACCAATGAGAGACCCCAAATCAATTAATCCATCAAAATTAAATGAATCAGGAAAAGAACACCCCGAGAAATAGGAACAAATTCAAGCGTCGGAAGAGAAACCTCAGCAATAGGAAAATAAACAAGCTTGCCCGAGTGACAGAACTAAGAAATGGAAAAAGGTATGCCCGAGCAATAGAACCTGAGCGACAGAGACAAGCATGCCCGAGCAACATAACCTGAGAAATCATGAAAAATCTTGAGTAGCATCCAAACAACTAAAGAACAAAATAAACATCTTTTGGTTGAGCAGGATTGCCAATGACCCAAAATTCTCCTACATCACATATGTAGAGTTGCATAAAAAGTTTGGAAAGTCATTGTTGACAGTGGAAGCTCATGGAATCTGGTATCTGAGGAAATGGTCACAAATTTTTAGTTGGACAGGATGAAGCATCTGAATCCCTATCAAATATCATGGATCAAGGATGAGCATACATTAATGGTGAGTGAATAGCATTTTGTGAATCTGTGAATTGGAAAGTATTATGATAAGGTATTGTGTGATATTATGCCCATGGATTGTTTTCATATCTTGTTGGGTAGACCTTTGGAGTATGATAGACATGCTATACATGATGGAAGATTGAATAGATATTCTATTTGGGTTGATGGTAAGAAAAAAAATTTGTTACCTTTGGTTGAAAAATATGTTGGTGAGATATGGACATCTGTGAAAGTTTTTTTGATAGAAGGTAGAAATTTTTTTAAGGATTTGAAAATAAATGATATTTTTATGCTTTGATTCCTAACAATCCGAGTGAGAATATCGAAGATAAAATTCCTGTAGAAGTTGAGAAGTTACTCATTGAATACGAGGAGATCATTTTAGATAATGTACCTAATGGTTTACCACTAATGAGAGATATCAGTCATTGTATGGATCTTAATCCTAGAGCTAGTTTATCAAACAAAGCACCACATAGGTTAACACTGACCGAGAATGAAGAGCTTAACCGACAAGCTCATTAATTGTTGAACAAAGGCTTGATCCGAGAAATTTTGAGTCCATGTGCAGTACCATATGTATTGGCACCAAAAAAGAATGGAGAATGGGGAATGTGCAGTGATTCAAGAGAAATAAATAAGATCATAATGAAGCATAAGTTTCCTATACCTAGAAAGGATGACATAATGGATTGTTTGAGTGGAGCAAGATATTTTACCAAAATTGATTTGAAAAGTGGACATCATCGGATTAGAATCAGACAAGGTGATGAATAGAAGAATTCTTTCAAGATAAAGGAAGGTTTGTATTAGTGGTTGGTTGCACCTTTTGGTTTAACTAATGCGACGAGTACATTTATGAGGCTAATGAATGAATTTTTGAAGAAATTTATGAATAAATGTGTGATTGTATACTTGAATGATGTTCTGAGAGAAGAGAATTTGATGCATAGAAGGCAAGTGTTGCAGAGATTGAAAGAGGAAAAGTTGGTGATAAATTTGAAGAAGTGTTCCTTCATGAAAGAAGAGCTTGTGTATTTGGGTTTTGTAATTTTAGTTGATAGTTTGAAGATGGATCCTGAGAAGGTTGAAGCTATACTAAATTGGCCTACACTTGAGAATGTCAGTGAGGTAAGATCATTTCATGGATTGGCAAGTTTTTAAATTAAGTTTATCAGAAATTTTAGTTCTATCTGTAATGCTATGACAGACAATGAGAGGGGACAAATGAGAATTCAAATGGACACATGGAGCTGATAATAGTTTTGAGACTTTAAAACTAAAGGTTGTTGAATCACCTGTGTTAGCCTTACCTGATTTCAATAAGGTATTTCAAGTTGAATGTGATGCAAGTTGAAAGGCATTCAGAGCTATGTTGACTCAAGAAGGTAAACATGTTTCTTTCTTTAGTGAAAAGTTGAATGATGCCAAGAGGAAATATTTTGTCTATGATCAAGAGTTCTATACTATTGTTCAAGCTATGAAGAAATCGAGACATTACTTGATGCCAAATGAATTTGTGTTGTATACTAATCATTAGGCTTTACAACATTTGGGTAGTCAGAATAAGTTGAATCAAAGACATATGAAATGGGTAGAGTATTTACAGAGTTTCACATTTGTGATTAAGCATAAGAGTGGAGTTTCTAACAGAGTTTCTGATGCATTGAGTAGAAGAAGATCTTTGTTGAATGAAATGAGAATTGAGGTTCTTGGTTTTGATGACATGAAGCATTTGTATGAAAGTAATCCTGATTTTTCTGAGTAGTGGAAACTGTGCAGAGAACATAATTCAAACCAATCAAGTAAGTATGAAGATTATTTCATTCAGGTTGTTCAAAGATATTCAATTTTGTGTACTAAGAGGATCAATGAGAACTAATTTGATTAAAGAGAAACATAGTAGTGGATTGGCTAGACATTTTGGTATTCATAAGACATTGAGTTTGCTTAAGAAAAGGTAATTTTGGCCTTAGCTATATAAGGATGTTCATAAATTTGTGAAAAGTTGTGGAGTTTATCAAGTTGAAAAAGGAGTGATTCAGAATACTAGTTTGTGTACACCAATTACCGTTCCTGAGAAACCTTGGAGTGATATCAGCATGGATTTTTTTCATGGCTTACCAAGGAAAGAAAGAGATAATGATTCCATATTTGTTGTTGTGGATAGATTTTCTAAGATGACACATTCCATACCATGTAGAAAAACATTGGATGTAGTACATATAGCAGATCTTTTCTTTAAGGAGATTGTCATATTGCATGGATTACCGAGGAGTATTATCTATAACAGAGACAATAATTTTGTAATCTATTTATGGAGAACACTCTGGAAAAATTTGAATACTGAGTTGATATATAGTTCTACATTTCATCCACAAAATGATGGAAAAATAGAGGTTGTAAACCAAAGTTTTGGTAATTTGTTGAGATGCCTAGTTGGAGACACACCGAGCAATTGGGATTAGATGTTGGCACAAGCAGAGTTTGCATACAACAGTTCAGTAAATAGAAGTACTAGAAAAAAACCTTTTCAAATTGTTCATGGCACACAACTGAGAGGTATATCATACTTGAGAGATATTGTTGGAAAAGAGAAAATAAGTGTTGAAGCAGAAGAATTTTATGAATTTATGAAGACATTGCATGAAGATGTAAAACAAAAGCTGGAGAAAAGAAACCAGAAATACAAGGATAGTGTAGATAGATCAAGAAGACATAAAACATTTGAAGTTGGTGATGCAATAATGCTTCATTTAAAGAAAGGAATATTTCCTATTGGAACATATGGTAAATTGAATATGAATAAATTTGGTCCTTGCAGAATACTGAGAAGATTTGACAGTGGAAATGCTTATGAAGTGGAATTAGCTGATGACATGGATATATCACCTATATTAAACATTTAAGAATTATATGAATATCATGAACCTAATGAAGAAGTGATAGTACCAAGTGATTATCCTAAGAAATAGATAGAGGAAGTTGAACAAATTTTGAAATAGAGAATTGGTAGAAGTACAAGAGAGAAGGAATACATGGAGTATCTGGTAAAATGGAAGAACAGACTGATTGAGGAATCATCTTGTATTTCCCAATATAAGTTGAATTCATTTAAGGTTGGACCTAATACATGATTCAGGGAATCATTTCTTGTACCCCAGGTGTCTGATGGAGGAGCATCTTGGGTCCTTGGCAATCCTGCTCAACCAAAAAGATGTTTACTTTGTTTTATAGTTTGTCTTGTGTTGCTCAACTTCTTTCTTTACCAACCAGTCTCAGTGATCTATTTTCCCAAGTGGTTTTTGTTGCTTGGGTATATCCTTACCAATGGGTTTTCTGTTGCTCGGTAATGCTTATAGAGAATGGTTTGTTGTTTCTTAGTGATGCTTCTCCCGAATTGTTTATCCTGATCTGGCTGACTTCTACATTTAATTGTCATGGAATAATTAATGTGGGATCTCTCTTGGGATTTGTGTGGACCTAAATATGGGTCTCTCTTATGGATATGAGTTTTGACCTCTTTGGTGGAATCTTGTATATATTTGTTTCTCTGTTCTTAGTTTTGACATCAGTTTTTAGAAGATAGAAGATTAAGTATTGAATTATCTGGAACACAGGTCTGTGCCCTCGCATGTATGAAGATCAATAGTAATTCATGGAATATATGGATGAAAATAGGAAGGCCTTACAGCCCATCATGTAATGAGTTTGATGAAATTAATGAAAAGGATCTTTTTAATTTCTTCTCTCATTGTGTTGTCATTTCTGCATTGTCTCTGTAAGATGGTTTGGTAGTTGGGAGTGCCTTTGGGCCCATCTTCCTACCCTCCTTGTGTTAGTATTTGTAGCTCCTAATAGGGAAAAATCATTTACTGTATTATTGGGCTTATGGATGTCATCCCCACCATGATGTTTTCCCTCTAACAAGGGTTTCCATGATAAAATACTTGTGTTATGTGTGTTAAAGTTGTGGATTCTTGATATTGTTTACTACTATTTGTTTACTTTAGTGATATGCTTTGTGGTTTGGAAGTTTCTAGTGCAGTTAATTAGATTGCTGGTTGAATTAGGTCAATACCTATTTGTACTGGTTCACCCCTCGTCTTAGTCACAAGATTTCCAACATCATGTTCCCAATTCAATTGTGCCATAGAGTTGTATCTACTCCTATAGAATCTAGGGAAATAGAATTTAGTATTTCTAATACATCAATACAATGTACCTACATTTTCCCCTTTTTCTATTATGAGTGAGCCTTTACTAAGCTTCCACAACATTTTTGTAAATATGACTGTGAAAGCTTCATTTCCTAGTTTTCCTACTGACATTAAATTTATTCTCAAGTTAGGAACATGTCTCACATATTTCAATAGTCATTGATTACCATTTGGTAATTTATCTATATGTTTCTCTTTCCAACAATTTTGCATGGTTCATCGTCACGCAAATAAACTTGTCCAAAATCACCTTGAACATAGTTTAGAAAATATTTTCTATGGGGTGTGGCATGAAAAGAATCCTGTAATGTAAAGCTCAAGAATAAGTAGTATTATCCAAATAAAGAATCAAAGAATCTTGTAACACATCACCTACTACATTTTCTTCCTTGTTCTTTTCTTGTTGTCCATCTCCTTGTTTTCCCTTTTAAGAACAAAATATTTATTTAGATGTCCTTTCTTTCCACAATGCGAAAACTCCAAATTTACCCTATATTTTGATCTACCCTTTCTGGATTTCCCATTATTACCTGGGCTCTTTCCTCTTTCCCTGTATCATCCGCTTATCTCAATAGTCAAAGAATCACTTGATGTCTCACATGTTCTTTCCTGTCACATTTCCTTGCTAAGGATAACACAAGCAACATCATCAAACTTTTAAGTGTTTGAAATGGAGATAGAGTTTCTTACATCATGACCAAGCCATTCCATCTTTCAACCAATGAGCATAAAATCAAAACATGCCTAACCTCATAAAAAAAATTACTTTTACAAAAATTTGTTGATTAACCATGTTAAAATCGTTCAAATGATCACTAACAGGCCCAACTTCTGGCATCTTCATGTTAAATAAATATTTTATAAGAACTAGCTTATTTGAGGCCAAGGGTTTCTTATACAGTTTGTCTAGTTCCTTCATTAGATCCTCTATTGTTGTTTTTTTTTTCTATATTGAAATCCACCAATGATTTTGGCATAACTGTATTGTTCCTAGCACCTTCTTATGAAGAAATTCTCATTATTCATCTAACATAGTCACCAACTTCTTTTCTTTTCCACCCAATGGTAAGTAAGGATCCCTCTAATATAGATAATATACCATTTGCCTCTTCCATAGATGATAGCTTTGATTATTGAACTTATCAACCTTAAGCTTGCCTTCCTCTGTCGTTTCTTCCACTCAAATTTGATATTTTCTACCAAATTAGTGAAATATACACCTCTGTAATACCATTTGTTAGGGTTTAGGCATATGTGAGCAATAAAAAATATTAAGATAATGCAGAAATAGAGAAGACAGGAAAAAAATAACACCTAGATTGAAGGCGATTCACCTAATATGGGCTACATCCACTAGAGAAATAGTTGTCCACTTATTTTATTATCTAGCAAAGAGAAAATTACAATCTGATAATTTCACTTTACATGGCCACTTATTTCTAGGCCTTTTAGGCGGTTTACTTATGTCGATTTTCAAAGGTTGGTTAACAAAATAACATAAAAAAAATGCTTCATGAGTTAGCCAAATATGCATGATGAGTTAGCCAAAAAAAAATTTGTATCTAATTATTCTCCTTACCTAATTTTCTTGTATACTTACTGGACCCCAATGAGGATACATGATGAGTGTATATTATTTTCATGATTAGTCACCACATACTGACAATCTCCCACTTCGAGACTGACCAAGCTCCATGCCAAACAAACCTTTCTTTGTTGTGACATTAAATAAATATTCTTCAAAAAATTGAGGGAAAATATAAAATACTAAAAATCAATAATTAGAGTAAGTAAAAAAATTCTGACTTCTAAAATCAACACTTCAAACACAGGAAAGCTAAGAGAGAGAAAATTAAAATTCCATACTACAGGAAATGTAGGAATGATGGTGAAAGATGCATGAAGAATAAAATTGACCACCTTACACATCTTCTTGAGAAGAATAACAAATGCACAACAAATGGGTAACTTAAACTCAATATTTGAAATAACCGAGAATCAAGCTAGTAAGAAAAATGAAAAACGAAACCCTATCTATAATTCTACACCATCAAAATGAAGAAGTCTTTATGTTACTACAGATATGTTAGAGTTAAAAGGGTATTTTCACTTATTAATTAAATCATTATTGATTTAATTGTTAAGTCACCTTTCACTTATTAATTAAATCATTATTTGATTTAATTATTAAGTCCCTTTTATCTCTATTTCACTTAAGCTAAACTTTAGGCATGCAATAATTGATTCTTTTATTAATTATTCATGCA
>MU226899.1:2923461-2953853 GCA_018584345.1 Thuja plicata
GAGATGGGTGAAGAAACCAATGTTGGGTGAATAAACCAAGGTTGGGTGAAGAAACCAAGGTTGCATGAATAATTAATAAAAGAATCAATTATTGCATGCCTAAAGTTTAGCTTAAGTGAAATAGAGAGAAAAGGGACTTAATAATTAAATTAAATAATGATTTAATTATTAAGTGAAAGGTGACTTAATAATTAAACCAATAATGATTTAATTAATAAGTGAAAATACCCTTTTAAGTCTAACAAGATATTGGGTCAAGGAGATGACTTATTGATTTGGCAGCTTCATATTATATGGATTCTTCATAGTTTATATTCTATTTTTTGAATCTTGTGTTATGCCACCTTTTTCTATATGTAAATAATTACACAATAATTTAATTAGGAAGAGATCTAATTATATTGGATATTTTACTTTCAATGACTATTGTGTGTACCTCATTTGTCAAATAATATCATTTCCATCTATTAGATTGTTCATGGAAGAAAATGAAAGACTCATATTAGTTATGAAAAGAGATTTGTAGAGTAGAGAGATTATCTCTATTGGGGTGGTTGATCATGCATCTCAGATATACTTCTTTTCATATTTTCTCATAATGATAAAATTTTGATCCTCAGGCTATATTAATGACAATTATATTGTGGATTGTGATTATAAGGATAATTTTGGTTACCTAAATTTTGGTGTCCTCACTTGTGAGCTAGTTCTTGAGCCTTCAATTCTATATCCTCCATCTACTAGTGTCTCTATGGAGTTTATTTTTATTTTTTGAAGAGCTTCTAGTGAGTTATTGTAGAATGCTATTATTTTATTTCATATACAACTACTTTGGATGAGTACGTGAAGGACATTAAGATTTTTTTGTGAGTATTATTGCAAATACTTGGAGAACACTATCGATGATATTGATATTCTATATGATGTTAGCTCCTATAGAGTTACATCATCTTCTTTAGATGTAAATATTTCTAGTGAACAACTTTTCCTTACATATATCATTTTTTTACAATTTTTATTTGGTGTGGAGCCTTCACAAAACATTTGGAGAGATCATTTTTTGTGGGTTATGTTCTACATTATCTTCCTATAGGTTATGAATTTTTACCTTTATTAATATATCCTAGAATACTCGATTTTACTGTGGAATCTTTTAGCATTGACATTTGGATACTTGAGAAAATTAGAGAGACATCTTTCATCTTAAATTTTCTTCCCTTAGATTCCTTTAGGGAATGAGAACACAACTTGCATTATTTTGTAGTTTTAATTCTTCCTAAAGGGACATATGTTATTTTATGAGCCTATATCATCTTCAACATTCATTATTGGGCATTACCATCACTACAAAAATATATTAACTTGAGAAGGGGCTACATGGTCTCTCTTCTTCTCTCTAGTGGGGAAGGGACCTTTTCCTTTTATTTGGTTTCATTTTTCCCATCTTCTAGAGATTTTTATTTTATTTTCTCTCTTTGGAGTTCTTTCCCATTGGATTTTTTATCTTTCTCAATTTCTTAGAGATTGCATGCTCTACTTGGGTACCTCATTAGGCTGCATTGTCAACACCCAATCCTTTTACCCACCTAAGGTGTTAATAAATGGAGTTGCTAGTGTGTGTGTGGATTATGTACCTACAAGCTGCAACACAACACTTCAATATGTCATTACATAAGCGGTTAGCAATAATCAAATCAATTGAAAATATGAAAAAACCAAAGAAATTGACATATTGCTTCCTATCTAGAAAGAGCATGATTTAAGATATAAGTTTGCCCTCAGATTATGCTTAAAATCAGTGACACATTCAGTCCTAAAATTGAAATTCATACTATCTATCATGCAATTCAAGCTAAAATAAGTCATTTAAGCACAAAAATGAAAGAAGTTATCTAATTAGCTATGAATTCATGAAACTAAATGGACAACATAAGAGTGCAATTAAAATTCTAAAATTATAGACCTATTGAGCTCAAATTTCAATCCATTTATGCAAGAAATTGAGAAATGAAGGGTTGAGATTGATTTGTGAGGAGAGATGAGGATTGAGTCTTTGGTGATCCATGTGAGTCACCCATGTGAGTGAACTCTCATTGGTTCATGGATTGACTTTTCATGTGCAAGTGACGAGTTGTATTTTGAGACTTTATTAATTCCATTTTAATTAATTACTTTAACCAAGGATTTAATTGGGTTGATTTGATTTAAATAGGATAAGGTAATTAAAGTGAGGTAATGATGAAATCACTTTGATTTTAAGATATTATTTTTATTTTTGATGAATTATGCCAATAATCAGATGGTTGGGCTAGCATTATTGGGAGTATCATCATATTTAGGGCAAATAGGGTCTATGGTTAGAGTAGACCAAATTAGGGTGATTACAAGTAGTATAGATGTAGGTTTTCTCATAAGTGAATTATTTTCACTCTCATGCCTTATTTAGCCTACTCTAAATTAATTAGCTACATATCTCTTCCCAAGCTTTCCCATTTCTAGGGTTGACTAAATTGAGACAGCTAGTTCTCTATATGTGTCTCCCTATTGAGAGTTAATTAATTCATTGAGCATTCAATAATTGCATTCTATGTTCCTTTGTTTACTTTTGGGAAGGGAGAGTGTGATATTTACTCATGTGGCTCGAAATTGCACTTACATCAACCCAATTTATCTTATAGATTCTCACTTTTGTGAATATATAAAACCAAATTTATTACCAAATCAAGGCCCATTATTCTAAATAAATTATTGCGCCAAATTTGAGTGGAAAATAATTTAAAATAAAAAAATTAATAACAATAAAAAGATGATATATTAAGATCATCCCAAGAATGGTAGACCCACTAATAAATCTCTTTTCGACATTTTGGATTCTATCAAGTTATCTATAATCCATGCTTTGTGACAAAAAATAAATAAGATCTTTTCATTGTAGTCGATTAGTAGAGACAAGTCAATAAAGTCACCTGTAATGATTAATAGAATATTTCAAAAAGAGAGGGTGGTAGGCATTCAAACATTTACAGGAATAATCTATATTTGAGACAACACTGAGTAGGGTTTCATTCATATTCCTTCCTATAAAGACACATTGTTATTGGAAAAAAAATATCTACAAAGTCATTTTAGCTACTTGATATAAGTGCACAAGCCTTAGATTGCACCTCATTGGCTAAGAGCCAAAGTCTGAGGGGTATCCAAGACATACACATGTGAGATTTCCATAACACCATGTACTCATATAATAATTAGATAACTTTGTAACATCCAGGTTAGGGAGAGACTAGACCTTGTGACCTCATGCCTACCAAGGACTAAGGTGTATCCATTCCGTCATATTTGCCTGGTACATAACCCCAACCTCATCCCTTATTTCAATGTTAAAACATTAAAAGACGTGATCCCAGACCAATTTTCATTAATTTAATTACCCTACAATTATTATTGTCATGATATATTCAAAACTCCACAACTATTATCTCTTCTTTAACCTGTCTTTATTAACACTCTTATCCCACTGCATAATTTTAACAAATTCTTAAAAAGTCTATCTACGTAGACTGAGAAAACCAATGCTTTCCAGTTGAAAAGTGACAATTAAATACATTCAAGTTGCAATAAGTATTCCAACTAGACCAAGCTATACTGATCTACCTTTCCCAGTCGTATTAGAAAATTGAATGCAATATTTGTATCTGTCGAGACATTCTCTTATGTACACCTCTCCCGATGCAATATAATATCTTTCCATATGAAAGTAGTAATATTCACAAAGGCTGTAAATTATTTTACAGCAATATACCAAATTATTCCTAGTGAGATTAGTCCAAACCTTTTAAGATTTAAAAATGTGAATATTCTGCAAGAAGCATAATTGAGCATTGAATATAGATGGCAGACATTACTGTCTGTATGCGGCCCATTTGGATTTTAGTTAAAAACAATTCTTGAAATCCAGTCTGAAATTCCTTCAGTTGCTTCCAACCCAAGTTTCTCTTTATGAACAGTTGAAAACATTTTCTTGTCCCTCGCTCAAGTTATACCCCTCCAGTTGACGCTCAGCAATCTTTTCATAGTCATCATCCTTCGCACAGTATTGAAGTCGATGTATATTTCATTTGGGTGGGATGTTCTTTTGCTTTTCTCTATGGAATTTGTTCTTTGAAAGGACAATGTGTTTGAAAGGATAAGGATGGAACTATTGTATCTTGAATTAGACAGCTCCGTGTCAACGCCTAGTTTTTTGTTTTTAGTTTTATATACATTTATGGTGAATAAACTTCCATCGTTTTGGCTCTTTTGTCCACCAGTTGTGTTGTATGGATAGTGCAGAATGTTCTGCTATATTCGGCTAAAAGTGAAAGGGGAGCCAATCTGAGGGCCCGAATTCTAAAAGACAATACTAAATATAGAATACTCTTCTACTATGTATTGTACCCAACAACTCGTATCTGTAATGTTGAAAAATTTACACTCTCTTTATTTATTTATTTATTTATTTATAGTCTTCTATTTGAATTTAAATTGATGGTATAAAATGGTATGTTTCATTGAAAAATATTTATAAATAATTTGATTATTATATGACTATATTAAAGAATTATGAAATTTCTACAGTCAGATAATTTATTCATCTTATTTGAGTTTGATTGTGTAGATTATATTATTGCCTATGTTTAGGATCAAATTCTATGATCCATCATCACAACAAAAGATCAAGAATGAGGATATTAGGAGATCAAGATGACTAAATCGATTCTCATTTTCATCTAATTCTATGCATTGATTCTTATTTTGTAGATTGCCCATTTCTTATTTCGTATGTTGAAACAAACTGAGAAAACAATAAATATTCTATCTCAACTAACTCAAACTGGTTGAAATCTAATCAGCCTTTAAAATTCACTTATTCTTTCTTTGATACTTTGTTTGTTCTTTGTCAAGCTTCTATGATCTTCTGCCTAATTTTTAGATTTTGATCTCTAATTGATGTGTTTACCCATTTTCTATTAGTTCATCCTTATGAAGTTTGAAATTTTCCTTCATAAACCCTTGTTTGTTGTAACAAACATGTTTTATTAATTGTAAAATCTTTAATTTAATTTGCTTTTTTAACATTTTTTTCTGTCTTTTAGTAGTGTATAAAAGGGATTGGATTTAACTTCTTTATCAAAAGCCACCTTCTATTCATAACAACCATATTCTAATATATTGTGATAGTTACCAATTCTATGACATTACTCCTTGATATGTTTGATTTCTTTCATAGTTTTTTCATATTTTCTCGTGTTCATGACCAATCCTATTGCAATGTATATGCCCAATTAAATTTTTACAGTCAACATGCTCCATATGCAACCAACCCTAAAACTTCCACAAAAATAGCCATAATGTCTAACAGTGTTTATAATTCATTTGTACACTTCTAATATATACACAATTCCCCATGGAATGGGGGCTTGTGGGAGAGAGCAATAAATAACGATAAAAGTTTTGATATAAACATTGCATGCTTTGGATGTTCAATATCCAAGGTTAAAAAGCTTCAATATCATTTTCAATTTAGTTGGATTAGTTTATTAAATGATTAAGTAAATTATATTATTTTACATTTGATTTAGTAATAAATTAATGATTGATTAGAAATTATTTTACTTTAAATATGAAACAATTGATTTCTAATTCAGATTAATACATAAAATAATTTATTTAATGTAAAAATGTCATCAAAATAATGAGAATTCTCTTTTAATATTTATAAAAAATACTAAGAAATTTTTTAATGTTATATCAAAATAATGTAACATATAACATTTCAAAACAAGAGCAATCATCTATCTTGCAACAATTAATAACCAAAATGTCACAATGTTTACTTGACCATAAAATAATTAAGATTTTAGTTCATTTAATATTTTCTCTTGCATGTACATATATTTTCTTCTTACTTGTTCATTGATATTATAAATAAATTGTTAAAACGACAAGCATCTTAACCTCATAACTATTTTATTATTTAAAAAAAGAAAAACTTTCACCTTTAAAAATAATTAAATATTTAAAAAATGACATAAAAAATATTCTTCATTTTTTGTTATTTAAGATAGTGTAATATTTTATTCCAGCAACATATACTTATAATACATATAGAATTGATTAATAATGATAATAAATACAAAATTATAAATAAATTCATTGAATTTTTGAGCTATAGGAAACTTCAAATTTGGTTCCTCAAGAATCTAAGCCAAACATAAATTATTAAATCAAACAAAATCTCACAATGGATAATTATCACACTTTTGCAAATTTCTTGGGTTTTTCTATGGTCTTCTATTGTTTAATTTATTTTGATGACAAAAAACAAATCCTAACTCCTTATGTCTCCTTGTCATTTTATGTTATATTTGATCTTTGACTTAATGTAAACTGTTCCTATTAGTTTAAGATACAATTTAAGGCTTATCTATCGAGGTATAGACTGACCCCATTCCCTAGCACTTTCTAAAATTAACAGTTGCATTAATTAATTAAATTTTTTGTAAGTATAATGTTTGGACAAATAGCCTTTTCCATAACCTATTAGGAGTTATTATGCACTAAGTGTTCCATGGATTTATGTGAGCTTGCAAGAGCTTTATTGTCCACTAGAAAAGGAGTAGAAGACTTTCAGCCCCTTATTTTCATGGGTCTATTTTCATGTTTCAATCATAGTCGCAAAGTCTCTTTAAGAATTAAGAATGTTCCATTTTCTTTCGAGACTTGGCGAAATGCTTTGGTCGCGTTACCGCAAAGAGAAAAGAATATGCCCTCAGTGTTAAGGAGATTTCATGTGGACCATGTATAAAGATCTTGATCTTATGGTGTGCGGAAAGTCACAGAAAGAACCCCAAAGTTAATGAAGTCGTTTGGCGACTTTGAGATCACTCATTCGCGCAGTCTCTAAAGAAAATTAGAGTTAAAGATGGGTGGAAGTCTTCATGCAATCGCGTGATCACTAAAGGAAATGAGAGTTAAGTCAAAAGCTATGACATAAGTGGCTACCGTCCGATTCTAGATTGATCCTACGGTAGTCAGGAAATATCCATATAAATAGAAGAGTTAAGAAATCTTTAAGCGACTATGAAATCCTTTGGTCACAAAGTCTTGCAAAGTTCACCAGAGTTAAGACATGATTACCATATATCATTAGTTGCGAGATCTCATAAGATATCAAGGGTTAAGTTAAAAATCATGAGACTTTGCGACAGCCGTCAGATTCAAAGAGAAGAAATCCGGTGGACAATGTTTAATCGCGGAATGAAAGAACTAATGAGTGAAAAGTATCGAGACTTACTGCAGACCGTCAGATTAAAATAAAATCTCAAGGTGGTCACAAAGTCTCAGAATAATTATCCAAAGTACATAAATATTATGATATTAAACGCTGATGGTCGATTTAAAAGAAGATCAAGTGGCTCGCGTTTAATCTCTTGAACGAACCACAGACGAACCACAGTTAAGGAAATCTTTCAGTGACTTTGGTTTCACTTAGTCGCCAAGTCTCTAAATGAAATCATGGTTAAGTCAACGTTAAGTTGGAATTGTAAAGTTCAAGTGAATGAATCTCAATCGTAGATCAAGTAAAGATCAGAGGGTTGGCGTTAATTCACTGAAAGAAGTTGAAAAGTTAGAAATTTCCTAGCGACTAAGAGACAAAGAATAAGATTGAGACAAATATTTAAGTCATGCGGAAATCTTGTGGTAGTCGCATAGTCTCTGAGAAAACTCAAGCTTAAGCAGTTTATTTGGCGACAAAGAGACAAGTTGTGCTCATGAAGTCTCATAACATATTGAGGGTTAAGTTAAAGATCATGAGACTTAACGATAACTGTCAGATTAATTTTGATCTAACGCTGGTTGCGTAGTCTCTAAACAAATTTATAAAAGGCCAAATCTTTCAGCGACTTTGATTTCATACAGTCACGTAGTCTCTCAAAGGAAAAAGGATTAAATCAAGATAAAGGCATGGATACTTTGAAGTGATCTTGACCATTGATGGAAAAGTAGATCTTGTGGTGTGCGTTAAGTCTCAGAAAGAAACTTGAGTTAGGATTAACTCTCAGCAACAAGGAGACAAGTCAGTCATGTGGTCGCCAAAGAAACTGGAGTAAGAGTAGGGTAAAGATGTAAGGTTTTCTTCCACGCCAATATGTGTAATGGCTAGCCAATTAAAATAAAAGGGTTACAATAGCGTGTTTTAAAGCATGTTGAGTTGTAATAATTCAAGCCAATCAGATTTAATGGTTTATTCAAAATTGATCAACTGTCAACCTCAGATGCCATGGCTAGGTAAAAACTGATTTCAATGCATGTACGAGTAACATGGCGGAAGTGACTAACTAGCATTTTCATGATTTCAAATAAAATAGTGCATTGATTTCCCATGAATAAGTAAGTGTTGTCATGTTCATTTAAGATTACCAAGTTTTCAGAAGCTAGAGTGACGAGTTGCATAGTTTTCAGAAGTCCTTAGAGAAAGAGAATTGTGTGAATTTCAGAGCAAATTGCAATCAAAAGGCTCATTTTTTAGAAGAATAGAGTTGTTTCAGTGGGAATTTAGAAAATAGAGAAGATGAGAAGATCAGTTATAAGTGGAGCTTCGACCAATTGGGAAAATAAGGAACCTGAGGATGATCAGAAGGGTAAAAGAAATTACTCAGAAGAATTTATGACTTTATTGCCCGGTTCTAGTCAAAACAAAAAGGTAAATGAGAATTTCCTTGGTGATGATATGTCATTTATTAGAGATGCTAAAACTCCCAGTTCATCTAGTTATTCACTTTTTAATTATTTCTACAATAATAGTGAACAATTTTTTCCCATTTCAAACCCATCGATCTGTGGGCTAGCCAAGTTGGTAGTACCAGATGTGTTTATAGATGTGGATTTGATACTCAAGCTGGCTAGTACATATGATGCCCTATCCAAAAACATCAAGAGGGATGATGGAACTTCCCTAGTTACCCTAGATAGATCATCCTTCATGGAGGCTTTTAATCTATACTACCCTTGCTCAACAAAGATTAACTTGAAAGCATTAGAGGCCAGATATGTTAGAGAATCCTTTGTTGTGTCTAGATTAATTCAGGGTCATGTACCCAAAAGGATGAAGAATTACATAGCAGCCATGCCAAGTACTTCGCCCTACTTCTACAAATATCTCAATTATTATATGAAATACATTTCCTATGCATTGTGTAGAATATTAGGAGGGGATGGGGATGCTGAGAGAATAGGTTTAGATATTTTGATGATTGTCCTAGATTTGCAAAGTTTGCATGTAGGAACAAACTATGACTACATCCAGCATGTTATAGATGCAATGCACCAAGGGTTTGTAGATATTCAGAGGAAGGAAAAGGTCCCTAAATTCATGCATTACTATTTGTTAATGCATCTAATTTTGTATTAAAATTTCCCTATCATGGATGTGAATAATTTGAGACCTAACAGGTTCCACCAAAGCCAGAGAAACCCTGTGCAATTATGGTTGAAAGTATGGAACTATACAGCAAGGGAGAATGAATTTTGTGCATTCCAAAATTGGACGGTGTATCCACTTCTCAGATGTTTAGGATTCAACAGGACTAGGTTTCCAACCAAAATATTACAGTTGTTGAGGACTTGTCAATTTATAGATATATGGCCAGGAGACCATAACTGGGGAGATTCTTATTATGAAAGGAATTTTACTCTGCTAAGAGTTTATGGATGCACCCACCCACCACACATTCTCCCATTTCATGTGCCACCAAGGATAGATGTCATGGAATTCATTTTGGCAGTTGATGTTAAAAATGACAAGGAGCACTTGGCTCCACATAGAAAAGGTACTTTCACTCCCCGACAATTCAAAGTTTATAACTTTACAATTGGTAAGAGGGCTTTGAATTCAGTGAACAATTGGTTACTAGATGAATGTAGCCCTGTATAGGTACATTGACACAAAAGGTTTTATTATGAGTGCAAAGAAGCTTTTGACACCAACTATTCCCCATACAAAATAACACGAGCATTGTATGGAGGAGGATCTCATAAGAAACATGTTGGATGATGAAGAGATTACAAGAAGATCAGACATGTTCATCGAGTTGATGGATTTGGAAAGACAAGTCAAGAGGAAAGGGATTCCCTTTGGGGGTTACTTCCCTGATGTGCCATACTTGTAAAGGTTAGACAAGATGATAGAGTCATATCACACATTATGTAAATAGCTTAAGGATTTCATTGAAGATAAGGATAGAGGGCATAAGAAGCATTCTTCATTAGAATATGAAGATGACAGTGATGAAGAGTATACAGCTCCTAGCCCACCCCCCATGAATCAACCGCATGCTACAGAACAAGCAACATAAGAAAATGTGATAGTGGATCTTACAAAGGATCCAGATACTTAAGTTACTGATGAGCCCCCATTCAAATAACAAAAATTACAATTAGGGGATCAATTCTATGTGAGAAGACAAGGAAATAAAAAAGATCAAATAGGTGCTCTGATCACTGGTGATAGACCCTATGACCATCAGTTAAGGAAAAATATTAGAGAAGGAAAAAAGGTCCAGAAAGATGATGAAGATGAAATTGAATTTCCTCTTTAATTATTCCAAGATGAAATATTGCTGCATCAGGAACAATTCTTAAGTGATGATGACTTTATAAAAATAGAGGAGTTCAAAAACTTTCTGATTTGGAACAAACAGCAACAGGTTGCATCACAGCTAAAAATTAGTGAAGGTAATCCACCATCCAATAAAGCCTTACAAGCACTGCAGGATTATGATCCAGAGATAGAGGACATGACACCTGAAGAGGCTATAAAATTCGTCAAGGCCAATGGCATGTTACTAGTACCAGGCTGGGATCTTGCATCAGCCTTTATTATTGATCAAATAAAAAGGCAAGCTGGTATTAAATTGTCATCCGAAACACAGGTTGGTGATATGATTAGAGGATTTGGATATAGTCCAAAATCCAATGCTTTAGCAATGTGGAGTTTAGCTCCAAATAATCATAGGCCTTCTCTGATTAATACAAAAGAAAAAATGGATGGTGAAAAGATTATCTGGTCCATTCATAATACAGGAGATTTGGAGATATCTCAGGTGCTTACTCATTTTACCCAGTTGAAGCAAGCCAAAGCTGAACAAATATCACAAAGATATGAGAAATTGTTCAATTAATCAAGTGGTATATCAAAAGACAAAGAGTTAGGCCAGATAAAGATTAGTGCACTGGAGAAGCTTGTGGCTGACTTGACTCAGAAGTTAGAATAAATGCCTGAGGTAGTTCTTGCCTCACCCAAATAGGTTGTAGATGAAAAATCTTGGATTGAGGACCACAGAGCATTATAAGGTCATCTTGGAAGCCCTGATGCAGATTTTACAACATAGGATCAGTGTCCTGAAGGACAAAGTTGACTCAGTACATAATGCATACAGAAAGTTACCTTCCCTACAAGTGCAGGCAAATAATTATGTGTTAAATTTAAATCCTTAATTTGCAACATGGTCAGTTAGGACCCATATTTTTTAAAGGTTAGCATATTTGCAACCACTTAAGGCAGACCTCCCAGAGATTGTGTGCCAAGTGGGAGAAGAAATAGATCATATTAGTGTTACCCTATCCTTCTTCAAAGGTAAGGTAAATCAGATAGAGGCCAGAATTAATATGTTTGGCCCAAAATATAATAGGTTCATTCCTCCAATAAAGGGAGATCATTATCAGATAAAGATAATAGAAGTATGGAAAGGTGAGTTTGACACCCTACTTCCTAATAAAGAGGCAGTCATTTCAGATGATGGCACCTTGGACATGGAAAGATTCAACAAGATTTTGGATGAGGCCATTAAAGCTGAAACAAAATTTAATAAGTTTGTAACTGATGTCAAGATGATAACAAATGCCATATGGGAATGACAAAAGACACAAATTTAGAGTACTCAAAACTTCAATTAGCCTACAGAGGCAGAGGTAGTAGCATGGGATATTCTCACCAAGCCCAAGAAGAAGAAGGCTACAGTAATTGACTTGGATATTTTAGATGAAGGGTAAAGAGGACACCTAACACTTGATCTCTGAGCACGGGGAGGATAATTATCTTAAAGATAAGTTAGCCTGGAATGGAGGTCACTAGGTCTCGTTACCGCTACATGAAGTTATCCAAAATATCAGCAGACAAACGTGCCAGCTATTAAAGAATGAAGATCAAATTTAATTGTCAACAAAGTTTGTCTTCCCACCGTTCAG
Source organism: Thuja plicata (assembly GCA_018584345.1). NCBI lineage: Eukaryota > Viridiplantae > Streptophyta > Pinopsida > Cupressales > Cupressaceae > Thuja > Thuja plicata. The sequence continues at coordinate 2,935,750 of MU226899.1, forward strand.
AAGTCTAACTGTAAATTTCATCTTCTAGTAAAAGTTAGGGTTAGCTTAGCCATTTGAAGCTTGTTGCATTCTTGATTCTTAAGGAATCCAAGATGGCTAATGCTTCCTATATATAGCAAGAAGAAATATTTTGTAAAGGATGGTAAAAACAAAACTATGAGGCAGGCTTTTCAATTGTGTCTAGTTTTCAAAAGGTTTTCAGTCTATTTGAATGTATTGGATCATAAAATTATTAATAAAATACAATGGAATTTCCTATTTCAGATCTCTAATGTATTTTTGCATTTATATTTCAGCTCTTGTATGTTTAATGTGTAAGAAATTTTAAATATACCAGTTATGAGGTAACTATGTTATTATTTGTGAGTTTATTTCAAGGAGAGTTTAAACCTTGCAAATAGTTCCAGAGGGTTAGGGTTTTGTGCAATAATTTGATGCAGAGGTGTGAGAATGAGATGATAGTTTGTAAGGCATGCTATCTGGGATTTTATTTTTGTTCTAATTAATTGTTTTCCTTGTGAATGTATGTTTCATTATGACTCTTTTCCCAAGATTAGGCACAAGTCAAGTTTTTGACAAGTAGTTCTTATCATCAATCAATCAATTACAAAAAAAAATTTATTTCTATTATTAAGAGCATATGTGTCTAGTTAATTGTATTGAGAAATACAATTCATCATGGTGATTCCTTAAAGAGAGAATCAGTAGGTTATCCTTCCTAAGTCTAGTACTCTAAAAAGAAGAAGGATGAATGTCCTTATTACACTGATAATAGCTCTTGTTGAGCTGATTGTTTGGCTTGTTAAGCTATTCATAAGGTTAATGATGTTCATCAGTAGGATGTGTTGTCAACTGTTTTAATTCAAGATAGGAGCGAATCATTTTTACCATTGTTAGGTTTACTGAGAATCAGTAATCTGTGAAAGGTGCACCCTCCTAGGTTTGTGGATCCTAAAGTGTAGAAGGATTATATCCTTGTTAATTATCCTTTACCTTGTATGAATCTGGAATTGGGAGTTTGAGAGTTAATCTGGATAAGCTATATAGTGATTCAACAGGAAAAAGTACTAAAAAATTGGCGACTCTAGTGGGGATTACTCTTAAATGTTCTAGAGCTATGTTTATCAGAGAGTTAGTCCTTGTGATACTAAGAATAAGTCTATTTTTCCTAATAATTGTGAGAGTGAGTCTTTTTTGTTTATCTGCCATTGCGCACTGCATGAAGGTCATGATCCTAAAAATAATACAAATATTATCTGACATAGATTGAGTGTTGGTTCTGAATTCTTTGATGTGCCCCAATGCATATTTTTGAAGAAACATTTTTTAGGAGAAAGTGAATCTGCACAAATATAGATAGTAAAGGATAGTGCTCTTGTGATTACATATTTGGCCAAGGTGGGAAATTACTCTGAAAACCTTGCATACGGGCTTTGTTTAGACTCATTGTTGTAAAAGAACGTCTAAGTTGGGACAAGATTCTCAGCTATATTTTTTTATATATTTGTCCTCTACAAAGAGGTGGAGACTCTAATCTCTATGCATTCCAGTGTGATTTTCATATTGAACATATACTTGTCTGCTTTAAAAGATGAGTCAACAAAGAAATACTAGATCCTATTTCAAAGCTAATCCTGAGAATGATATTGGAGAAGAGCTCCATACACCTAGAAGGAGGCAATGGTCCAAGAGAGGTGGATCTAAACATGATTCCCCAAGTACCTCTAAGGGGAGGATGGAAACTCCTATTCCAGAAAGAAGGCCATCTTTGTCTGAAAGTGCAGAACCCATAGGGCCAGTTGATTCTTATAGAGCTGATGCAAACTTTGACCCTTCTAGAGATGGGGAAACTAGTGATGTAGGTTTTTTCCCTGCAGAAGAAAATCTAGCTCCACTAGAAGAAACTTCTACTGCTGAGACAACTTCTTATGATTCCAATAAGTTAAGAGATGAGGTTTTGGCTTTGAGAAGAAAGAAAAAGGATCAAGAAATAGAGATAGAAAATGCAAGGAAGAGGTGTGAGCAAGATATATATGACTTATTGGTAGAGAGAGAAGAACTCTTGGCCGAAACAAGAAGAAATGACCTCAAGGATAAGAACCTATGTGAAGAGGTTAAAGGCCTAGATACAAACTTGTTTGGTGATCTTGATGATTTGAGGAAGAAAGATGCAAATAAGACATCAAATAGCAAAGATGAATTTGAAGGAAATAGACTTGTCATCGCACAATTGCACCCATATGAGGTTGAACAGAGTGCAAAACTCAAGACAAGCAGTAAATATGTCCTTAACAAGGATAAGAAAAAGGCTGTTAGTGTTATTATAGATGAGCCCAAGACAAACATGACTATCTCTGTAGGAATACCTCAAGTTGATCTTGAGCTTGAACAAGCCAGAAAAGCCACAGAAGATCTAGCCAAACAACTAGAATAGTTTGAATTAGAGGTTGTTGCAGCTGATATGAGGATGAAAATATCTCTCTTACATGCTACTACCAACACTATTTTGAGTAGCTCTATGCCTATCAATCATGGGATTCAGCAACAAAATCAATCTGCTAGCCCTAGTCCAAACAATCAAGGTGTTGGTCCTAAAACTCAAACTTTTGCCCCAAGTGTGGTTTCTCAACCTGATGGCCTTGATCCAAGCACTCAAGTTTCTAACCTAAAGAAAAGTGTTCCCCTACCTATTTAAAATAAAAAAGGAACAGCTGGACCAAGTGGTAACAATGTACAGGGAAATTTCCAAAGGAGACCTATTCACATGGATGGATATAGAGCCCTTTTCTTTGATGGCATTCCTAGTCACCCAAATGTGATCCCTAATGAGGTAAGAGACAAAATCCCTAAATTCACAGGAACTAATGTCATAACTTGTGAAGAACATTTGAAATCTTTTAGTGATAAGATAACTGATTTTGAAATTGAAAATGAAGATGTCATCATGAAGCTTTTTGTTCAGTCTTTAACAGAAGATGCTAGGGATTGGTTTAGAAATTTACCTAATGATAGCATTGAATCTTGGGATGAGTTTGTAAAATATTTTAGGGAACAATAAAGAGAACATGTGAACTCTGGTTATATGTTGAATGAATTCAATAATATCAAAAAATTTCGTAATGAGAGTATGGTAGACGTTAACAATAGCTTCCAAAAGGCCATGGATAATTATTCCAAGTGCTGAGGTTAGATGAAGAAGTGTGTCTGACAACTTATTTCAATGCTACTGATGGTAAGATTTCCTACAAAAACCCAACAACCTTAAGAGATGAATACAAAGTAGCTAATTATATTGAAAGCAATAGGAGAGCATCAGGAAAAATGGGAAAAACATATGATAGTAAACTTTGGAAAGAAAAGGGACTACTAGCAAATTTGTCAAAGAAGATGACACGGTTGACAAATTATGCATACAAATAGACAGTCGGTAACAAAGTCACAAACAAAAAAATTTGGTATGATCACCGAAGTACATAGTTAACCGAGTGCAATGATCACATACACAGTTAACCAAGTGCAATGATCACCAAGCGGATAGACTTTATCAAGCAGCAGTATAAACTGAGCACATATTCTACACTGAGAGACACAGACAACACCAAGCATCGAGAGATAGTATTTATCGAGTTGATCAATGGTCACATAAAATTTTGTTATGGCACATATATCTAGGTAATAAATTTTTGTCGACCTGGATAACAATTTACAATGATCAAGGAGAACATTAATTACAGATTCACAACATTAATTATTTATATCTCCTATGTTTAGATGATCAAGTTAAATTTTGTACACCGTTGATGTTAGGTTAGGGATGATATTTTAAAACCCTAATTAGGTCAATTAGTTTGATATATAATGTAAAGATGTCATTTTGTAATGTATGTTTATCAAGCGATGATCAAGTATCTGCCATACTACGGACATTAGAGATTAGACAAGGATTTTAGGACAAATACTACATTGCAGTGATCAGTTTTTAGAATAGAGGCAAGACTACCGAGCATAACAGAGTAGAAGGTATTATCATTCACAGTAAGGTGATACATTTTATGCACTTAAAGGATATATATCCACAATATAGAGATTGCATTTGTTCATATCACAATTTTGTTACTCTCTAACAATCGTAATAGACCCCATAATATCCTAATAGAGTAGACTTAACCATCTTTATGTAAATCTCTTAAACGAGTACACATATACTTTGTGTTGTTAAATCTGTGGATCTAATAGTTCTCATTGTTAGGTCAATTAGTTTGATATATAATGTAAAGATGTCATTTTGTAATGTATGTTTATCAAGAGATGATCAAGTATCTGCCATACTACGGACATTAGATTTTAGACAAGGATTTTAGGACAAATACTACATTGCAGTAATCAGTTTTCAGAACAGAGGCAAGACTACCGAGCATAACAAAGTAGAAGGTATTATCATTCACAGTAAGGTGATACATTTTATGCACTTAAAGGATCTATATCCACAATATAGAGATTGCATTTGTTCATATCACAATTTTGTTACTCTCTAACAATCGTAATAGACCCCATAATCTCCTAATAGAGTAGACTTAACCGTCTTTATGTAAATCTCTTAAACGAGTACACATATACTTTGTGTTGTTAAATCCTCACATGAGGTGGATCTAATAGTTCTCATTGTTACTCCTAACAGGGTAAAATCATCAGAACTGATCAATATTTGGAAGCTTTAATAGGATACTTTATTTACTCCAATAGTGAAGTTTTGTGGGTCTCATCCCCACTGCAGTTTTTACCTTCTAACAGGGGTTTTCTGCGATACTAAAATACTAGTGTCATGAGTAGTTAATTTTCATGTATGTGTATTTTTTACTTTACATGCATTTACATTTTAGTAGTGACATTACATGTTCGGTAGAATTTACCTACTCAGTCGGTTATTACAGAACATTTGGTTACAAGGATTAGTTTGAAAGTTTTTAAGGGTACTAATTTGCCCCCCCCACCTCTTAGTACACACCTCTCCATCATCCCAATAGCTTGGTCTTGTGAAAGTTACTTAAAAGCTTAATCAGTTTATTGGTTGAATTTTTTCATTACTTGTTTACACTGATTCACTCCCCCCTGCAGCACTTCTATATACTAACACTGCTACCAAATATTAATACTGTAAGGTCTAGGATTACTAAGAGGGGGGGTGAATCGGTAATCTACTAGATCAGAAACTTTTAAAATTTCATTCAACACCATAAACCACATTCATCAACTTTAAACCTTATGCATGCAATAAACAAAGTAACCAAACAATCATCCACACATGTAAAAAAATAACACCAATAATTTAAGGTGGAAACCCTGACTAAGGGTGAAAACCACAGTGGGAATTAGCACCCATAAATATGTGCACTCTTCTGAAATGTGCCATGTTAATGGCCTAGCCTTATTAGGAGCTTACAATTATGCCTTGTTAGGAGAAGACCCTGTTAGGAGGAATCTATTTTAAGGATTTACCTCTAGCCCAGTTAAGAGCTTTACCCTATTAGGACTAACCTTGTTAAAGGATTTAAACCCTATTTAAAGAGTCACATGGTTAAAGGATTTACAAAATCACACATGTTAAAGTCTACCCTAAGGGTTTTTTTGGAAAAAATTGTTAGGAATCAACAGTTACAATGATCTAGGTGTAGCATGTCTCCTCTACTTGTTTAAATCCAATTAAGCACAATACTTCTTCTTGCAAAAAATATTCTTTCTTCACTTGACTACACCTTAGCATCCACGATCTACACTTGCATAAAGCATTGATTTACATATATATACATTACATGTCCGTTAGGGAATTTAATCGCCTTAAAAAGTTTATTACAATATTTCTTGCTTCATCCTTAAACCCTAAAACTTGTTACCAATATAGAAAACTCACTAAAAAACTCAGGTCAGTCATAAGATTCATCGCACATCGATTTGAATCAAGAATAGTCAAACTTTTTTACTTCTTCAACACGCTTCCAAAACTTGATTAAAACTCATCACCTCAAGCAATGAAATAGCAATTAGTCATTACAAATTTGTTATACCATGTCACCTTGACATCTGGATCATAGAAGGATCCACTGCAACTAATCACATAATCACTGCAGACTCATCTAACACCAACTTTTCAAACTGGCTGAAAAAATTTAGCTATTAGGCACATAATGATCTTTTGTAAACTAAAATGATGGCTTCCGGTACTCCAATCTTTTTTCGATCATAATATAAATAACATATCCTATTCAAGATAAATATATCATGAACACAATACTTGGATCCATATTGATTTGATAGATCAATCAAATCATTCACTATGTGTCACTATCTGTTCTTTTGTTTTCCATATTGCTCATTAATCAATCATAACTTGTTCCATGTTTGTTCCCAGCATATACGTTAATACAAAATGCATCTAGAGACATCCCTGAATCTTCAACCATGATCACACACTCCAATTCCTAGTGCAACACATAATTCATTTCTACTCATACTTAGCAGCACATCAAGAACATTGTCAACAAATACAACACCAAGTTGACATCAATGACAACATAATAACTTATGTTCTTGTCATCAAACTAGTACCAAGCAACAGTCAACACTCTCTATATCAATTGTGCCAATAAATTTGGCCTTAAATAGCTCAAACAAAATAGTCTCTTTTGTGAGGAGAAATGGGAAGAATGTATAAATTTATTGGGCAAATGAGAAGGTTGGAAACCTAAAGTTTCTTTAGAAAGAAAATGCTCATCTGTATCAGTAAAAGAAGATTCTCTTTTAGGTGGAATGGGATTGAAATCTAAAATATACACACAGAAATGCATACATATATTTTAGATTAATCTCATATGTGAATATATAAATCTCCAAATTCATTATACTATCATTTATAATATTCTTTAATCAAAATAATATATCCTCAATACATCATCGCATGTTTTTATCTTATTATTATTTCGAGCTTATTAAACCTTGCTATATTTTTTATAAAGAATACAAAGAGCACATTTAAAAAAAATCCATTAACCTCTTCTACATTAATGAAAAGATTCAAATTATTATTAATTTATTGGTCCAAAGTCACCCCAGAAAAAAGGATAACTCAAAAAATCATTTTGACTACATTTGTATTAGTATTAAATAATTCAAATATAAAAGGCCAATTGATCAAACTCAAACCATGAATTTTATATAATTTACAAAGACCGCACTTAGAATTAGAAAATGGTTCGTGAACTTATCAATCATCGTGCTAAACTAAATCTGATTGGTTCGCTTAAATTCATGGAAATCGCTATGTCATATTCTCAATTTGGTGTTGATCAAATTGACATCACTAGTATTAAAATTCATTATTTATATGATTATAATCAGAGAATTTTGATTGATGCAAGAAGTTATTCTCTTGATATATATAATCATAATTTTTCTTTAAATAAATATTTTCTTAAATATATTTGAAAATATTGTTCATATTTGTGATATAGTGTAATGACAATGTTGTTGTAATTTTCAAGGATCAAATCTTATTAAATCATTGTGCTTGCAAGTTTGAACCTTCACCATGGTGGTTTTGGTGTTCATTATAGTGACTAAATGTTTCATTCTCTTGTTTGACCAATTTTACCATGACTTTGTACCTTTATAAGTCTTCTAAACTTTTAGATTTGAAGTAGACATGTTAATGTTGTGTATTCATGTTAGAGATGAGGTCCACCATTTGTGACCTTAACTCAATCACACCAAACTAAACAATCCAAATATATATAATGTGTATATATTCATTTTCCTTATAAAATTATAATGAAACTTAAAAAATTTACGACACTCAATTTAATATATATTGCTTCAATCTACATTAGTGATATTATTTATGAAAATGTACTAGCAAGTTAAGATAAAACTATTCTATAAAGATGGAATTATGATTATATAAAGAAGTGACAAAAAATGAATGTTGTGATATAATTTATATTTATATTTATATTTTAAATGTAGTTAAAATATTTTTTTTATCATCAATTATGTTTAGCTCGATTTAATATTATTGGGGAAAAATATTAGAGTAAAAATGATTATTTATTTAATTTTAATTTTAACAAAATATTTTATTAATTCTCAAGAAATATATTAATTATATGATAGATAAAAAGATTTGTTTGGGTTGATTTGAATTTTTCTTTCAGGAAATACATATGGTGCATTCTAAAGTCAATTATGATGGTACTTACAATGACAACCCTAGTTCCTCAAGGGGATGCATAGTTCAAGACTTGGAGGGGAAGATTTTTACGATTGAGTCGAAGAAATTATTGGAAGCTACAAACAATGTAGTTGAATTCTAAGTAGCCTAGCTTGATGTGCACACATGAAAAACTAGTTCCTATGAGAAGACCCACCTCAAAGGTCACTCACTCTTGGTCATCAATTCTCTCAAACAAAAAGACACGTCTAATTGAAAATTGAAACAATAGGTATCATAGATATGAGATATGCTCACAAGATTTTGAAATGTGAAAATTTCACATACATATAAAAAGGTGTACAAGTTGGTGAATTGAGCAATAGATATAGGTAAAAGAAGCTTTGTTGAGCAAATTTATTTTCATATTGACAAATAATTGATGGAATACTTTAGAACTCAAGAATGCTTGATTCAATGACAAAGTCCATTGTAAGTTAGTGAATCCAATAATAAAATGATATACTTTTTAGCAAGTGATTAATGGAAATTCTTGAGTTGGGGCGTTGAAGGACGTTGCATTAATGACGATTGGTGGTATGTGCATTAATGGTGGGACTTATTGTTTGACCCATGACGATGCAGCAAACTAAACCGTATAATATTTAAGGAGAATTTAAAAAAAAAAAAAATACTAAGTGTCCTCCTTGGTAAGATATCCATTGTTTGCACCCCCGGCACGTGAACTCTGATTGTGAGTTGGATTTATACAGTGGAAGAAGGTGATTTTGGTATTCTATTGGAAGAAATAGACACCACCATATGTATCAACATTGCGAATAGGAAAATCGCATTTAGAGGATGGATTATCAAGGTGAGGCTGACGAAAATCATTAATGTCGATGAACTTGATCAAGCTGGTGCTCGGCGAGCTCTATCTCTCCTCTTCTTCTTGTAACAATGTCAATTTTGATGTTTCTAGCATGGATCTTCGAGCCCAGGGAGGAAAAGCATATGACCAAACTTCTGATGGAGCGGTTGGTGTGTGTTCGTTAGAGGGGAAAGATGAAGGAATCTGTGCAAATGGCAGTTGTAGGGATTGAGAGCCATGGCCAAGGGGGTGATGATATGGCATGGCGGGCAGAGGCATCGAGTGGATTAGGATCGCTCAAGCTCCTGACGAGGGGATGCTGCAGCTGGAATTGTGGTATGGTCATGACAAATGTGGCCTTTCTTGATTTTTTTTGTTGCAATGGCGTGTAGGTGGAGATGATGGGTTCAGCGACTCTCTTTTGGCACCAATGCCACAAACATAAGCACAAAAATATCATCTTAATAGTACACTATGAGCCATCATCCTCACAACAAACATCAACTCATATCCACAACACGTTAAACTACATGTAACATACATACCTCTTCATAAGAAAGACAAACAACAACACATCAATTCATACAACATCCCAACACCAAACCTTCCCCAAGAGTTACAAGACATGTGGAATATGCTACATGACCTACAAACGAGACATCAAAAGAGGAGTTATTCTGTAAAGACATAATGCCCTTTCTCCTTTGACAAATCTATCACCATAATAAATTTTCCCCAAAACGTTCAAATTCTTCAATTTGACAAGTTAAAAGGAAAAGTAAGACTACTTGGAACATGTCAAAGAATTCTACAAAGCATTCTCAAAGCATCCTATAGTGATATATGTTTAAAAATATTATTTTCAAAGCATCCTATAGTGATATATGTTTAAAAATATTATTTTCTAGAAGCTTAGGAGACTAAACATTAGAATAGTTTATATATCTTCTATACGGTTCTATGTCGATACTAAAAGACTTAGTTGAAAATATTATAGAACACTTTTCAAACAACATTGAAAATGAAGTCTTCATGACAGACTTGTACAACACTAAAAAAAGAAATGGGGAAACCTTTGCAACTTCCTATAAAGATGAAGACACCATGCTAGTAGATTTTGTTGGGCAATCTCAAAAAATAACTGGTGACAATATTTTTCCAAAATCTAAATCCCAAAATGGCCTTTGATTTACAAATGAAATGCAATAATACCTTTGATTAGATCATAGAAAATGTCTTAACCATGTTGAAAACTTCCTCATTGCTAAATACCTAATTAAAATACACAAAAACAATAACAATTCCCAATCCAATGAAAAGCCTAGTTTTTGGGCCAACAATAAAAATGTTGCCAATGATAGTCACACCGATACTAAACATGTTCAAACCATTTAAGCACCATCCATGCTACAAAAAAAAAACTAAACTAAAATAGATCATAGGAGCAAGATAATCTAAACAACAACATCATCATAACACATGGACAACCTCAACAAAACAATAAGCCCAAACAAAAATATACTCCTTTAGGAGAACCAATCGAAGTAACCATTCAAAAAATTATGTAATAAAATATGGTTAAGCATCCAATCATAAAACCATTAAACAAAAGCCAATAAAAACCTGCATGGTACAAAGGAAATGAATATTGTTAATATCATTGTCTAAAAGGTTATGGCAAACAAAAATGCATGGTAAAGGAAAATCCTCATCATCTCATATAGCCATTCCTCATGGCTATGCCAAAAAGATCTCTTTTGACTCTATAAGATGAATCAAATAATCCACAAACCAAGTAACTAAAAATATAATAAAATCTCTTATTGTGTTGTAACCACATGTAGAGGAGAAGTAACTATTCAAGGAGAATCCTCCTCTTCATCTAATAGACCATCCACTTAATACAAATTTTTGGGAAATTTTCAACTGAGTCCCCTAAAACCATTTAAAGACTTTATTCTCATGGTCAAGGATTATTAGGCCAATTTCCAACAAACAAGGTTGATTCCTAAGGTTAATACCTCCCGCACTTCTCGCTCTACCAACCAAGAAGGTGATCCTAGAACAATACTTTATGATCACATATGTTGACAAATGATGTTTCTTTGTAGCGCACACATTCTCTTATGTGAAACTAAAATTTTATGATTAAATCCATTTAGGCTAGGTTATTTGGTTTTGATTCCTTTCAATATTGGATAATATCAGCCATAATTTAAAACAAACTAAAAGTAAATGCTATTTTTAGCTTCTTTTTTTATTTAATAACTACTCCAAAACCTTAATCCTAAAAGTCTTATAGACTAGTGCCTTTTTAGGAAAATTGAATTAGAACAAAACATCACCATTAACAATTGCATCACATCTATCTCAAACCCTCCAAGGATAATATATTCAATGCATTACACTAAATCTCCTACCAATTTTTAAAATGCAGCTCTTCTTTGAGATCCTTATTGATTATATCTGGGCCCCTTTATCTTAATCATAGCATGTTTAACCATTCTATTTGAACATAGCACAAACCAAGATATAAAATACATGAAATTTATAGAGATTAAATAACAAATACTTGATTCAATATTCCAAGAGGATCAAAGACATTAAACATGGAGATAGTTACACCAAACGTGACTCAAACTCCCATTTCATTATTTAATATATGAATATGCTTTGCATTTGCAAAATGATTTGTCTGTCTTTTTTCTATAAAATCCTAATAAAAATACCTAATATCTCTTACTTATGGTGCAAAATTCAATCTTCATCTTCACCATACTTTTATTCCCATATTCCAAATGTTTCATTGTTAGGTCATGGGTAAGTTTCAACATCTTATCTGACTTTTCCACGTTGCCAACATATTTTGAGTCCAACATTGTCTTAGAATCCTCTTGATACTAGATCATGCATAACTTCAAAGGCAAGAATTTCATTGAGGAATTTATTTAATTTATCCATGTTCAATTCATTCTCCTTATAAACAATTTATATCACCTTAGAAAGTAAAGGTCTAACAACGTCAGCACCTCCCGAGCTTCTTCGACCTCTTGTGATTTTTAGTAGTATCAGGTACACCCATTTTTCTTATTTTTTATTGTAAATTATATGTTTTATATTTATTTTAGTTAATTATTTGTTTTGAATAATATTTAGCTTGTAGAAATGTTAGAAAATGATAGTTGAATTTTAGAATATGTTAGAAAATTATAGTAGTACGTCAGAAATCATAGTAGAATGTTAGAAAATGTTACAAAATATTAGAAAACATTAAAAAATTGTAGTATATTTATGTTTGCAAATGTTAGAAAATTGTAACTTAGTATACATTAGAAAATATTAGATAATTACATAACTTAGTATATATTAGAAAATTGTAAATTTTAGTATACATTAGAAAATATTATCAAATTGTAACTTAGTATACATTAGAAAATTGTAACTTAACTTATACATTAGAAAATATGAGAAAATTGTAACTTAGTATATATTAGAAAATTATAACTTAGTATACATTAGAAAATATTAGAAAATTGTAACTTAGTAAACATTAGAAAATATTATAAAACATTCAAAAATATTAGAAAATTATAACTTAGTTATAATTAGAAAACATTAGAAAACCGTAATTAGAATGTTAGCAAATGTTATAAAAAATTGCAACTTAGTATGTTAGAAAATGATAGAAAACCATAGCAGAATGTTAGAAATTAAAAATATTTTTTTTTAAATTGCTTTTAAATTTAGTAAATTTATTAGGAATCTCTCTCTCTCTCACACAATTATGTACATGTATATGTTTTAGAGTTATGTATGTATATATGTTATTCATGTAGAGTTAGATGTTAAAATATTACATGCCGTAGTACATGTCCTAGTACACTTTAAGACACTTAGAGGAACCAAGTAGTACACCTTAGGACCCTTTAGGACCCCTACATTGACATTTAAACCTTTTTAAGAACCCAAGTAGGACCCTTTAAAACACCTAGGATGACCTATTAGAACTTTTTAATATATACCTAGGACCCTTAAGATCTAATAGGACCCTTAACCATATTAAACCCTAATATGAAACCCTAACCATATTGAACCCTAACACAAAACCTTAACCATATTTAACCCTAACATGAAACTCTAACAAATTAACCCTAGACATGAAACTGAAACATAAAACACATAAACTCTAATCTTAACCCTAACATGAAACCTTAACCATATTGAACAAGGTTACATGAAACCCTAACATAAAACCTTAACCATATTGAACCCTAACATGAAATCTTAACCATATGAAACCCTAACATGAAACCCTAACCATATGAAACCCTAACATGAAACTCTAACAAATTAAGGTCCTAACATGAAACTAAAACATAAATCAACATAAACTCTAAAGTTAACCCTAACATGAAACCCTTACCATATTTAACTAGGTTACATGAAACCCTAACATGAAACCTTAACCATGTATTGAACCCTAACATGAAATATTAACCATATGAAACACTAACATGAAACCTTAACCATATGAAACCCTAGAACATGAAACTTTAACCATATTGAACTCTAACATGAAACCTTAACCATATTGAACTCTAACATGAAACCTTAATCATATTGAACCCTAACCATGTATTGAACCCTAACATGAAACCCTAACCATATTAAACCCTAATATGAACCCTAAGAAAACCTTAGGAAAATCTTACAAAACATTAGGAAAATGAACTACAAGACAAATTAGAAAATATTAACTTATTAAACAACGTTCATGAATTAAACATAACATTGTAGATCCTAACATGTGAAACCCTAATATGAAACCAACCTCTTGAACCCTAACATGAAAGTGAAACATGAATAATATAAACTCTAACATTAACCCTAACATGAAACCTTAACCATATTGAACCCTAACATGAAACCCTAACCATATTGAACCCTAACATTCAAAACTCTAACAAATAAACCCTAACATGAAACTGAAACATAAATCAACATAAAGTCTAATATTAGTTCCCTAACATGAAACCTTAACCATATTGAACCCTAATATGAAACCCTAACAGGGCCCTAAAGACCTAATAGAATTGCTTAAGACCTAATAGGAACTAATAGACATGAAGACCTAATAGGATGCTTAAGACCTAATAGGACCCCTTAAGAGGTCTGATAAAACCATTTACTTGACCTAATATGACCTATTAATACCCCTTAATATATCCAAGGACCCTTAAGACCTAATAGGACCTGTATTGTGACATAAAACTCTTTAAGAAATCTTAGGATCTTTAAGACCTAGAATAAGACCACTTAAGACCTAATAGGACCCCTTAAGACCTAATAAGACTGGACTTAAGACCTACTAGTACATCCAAGGACCCTTTAGACCTATTAATACCAATTAGTACATCCAAGGACCCTTTAAACCTAATAATATCCCTTAGTACATCCAAGGACCCTTAAGATAGGTAATAGGACCCTTAAGACCTAATAGGACCCCTTAAGAATGATAATTTTATATATTCATCTATATTTGTTTCCATTTTACACGCAATTATAACATGTAATCAAGTACTTAATTTTTAATACTTAGCTTTCATGTACATGTTACATATAGATGGCCACTCAGGATGTACTTGCCCATGATGTACCAACTCAGGATGCACCTCGCACTCCTGATCTGGCGAGTATTTTTTAGATAGCTCAGATAGAGATGGATAAAATTAGAGATAACATCCACACATCTGAACCAAATGGCATATATAGAGATATTTGTGTCACTATATTGAGGAGTTTGGAGGACATGACTGCTAGATTGAGATCACATTCTTCTTTCATGCCACAGGTTGTAGATACTATTTTTTGAGAGTTGAGAGCTGAGGTATCGGGTCATGTTTCCTTGGAGACGGTCCATAACTGTGTCCCCAAGGAAATCATCAAATGAGAGGTCTTCCCATTTTATGATGGGAAGGCCAAGGTGAGGACATATCAGGTTATATGGTGTAGGATTCCTCAGATTGCATGCATGATATATCCTCATTTTCTTGCAGCACATGATCGTTATCCTAATAACAACCAGATTCCATTATATTTTGTATAGCAGTTGTACGCTGAGTTTTGTTTGGGACTTTGGGTAAACTATTTAGATCTACCTAGATATTACAATCAGGGGGCGGTAGAGTTGCTGACCGTGATCAATATCGTAGGGCTGATCGAGTTGTACATACTCATAGAGAGCTAGTTGGGTACAGGACTCCAGCAGTGGCACCGGTGATGGCTACTACTATAGATAGAGTTGTCATTTGTTCCCAGAGGGTAGTAGTGGACATGATAGGGGAGATTGCATCTGCAACCACCTCCATCACTTTAGATACATTGGGCAGATATATTTTGACTAGACTGAGTCAAGGCAGATCATCTACTAAGGCTCCATCTAGTACTGCTATAGGGATCAGTGATGAGGCATATAGAGCTTTTGGTCTTCCTCCACTCCGCGAGATACGAGTGCTTTCTAGCCATCATAGTCATTTGGATGTGGTGTTTTACTTTTTGGAGGATCTCCTATAGTCATATTCTTATATTGCAGACATGCAGAGGATCCCATCACATTCAGTTAGAGATGTCATCAGACTTGCACGGGGTCCTATAGTTCCACCAACACAGGAAACACCATCTAGTTGAGCACAACACTCTAAAGAGCACTCTGCACCATCTAGTCAGGCACAATAGTCTATAAAGTGCTCTGCACCATATAGTTAGGCATATCATAGTTCACAACACTTTGTAGAGCATTCTGCACCCACAGATCAGTCTGCAGCTGCAGAGCCAGGTATACATGTTGGAGATGTACGCATCACAGTTGAGGTCCTAGACACATTTGATGAGCAGTTGTGTGGGTTGAGTCAAGTGGACTCTAGCATAAATTTTGGATCATTTATGTAGTTGTTATTTCATCTTTGTGGTTCAGGATCTACAGGACTCGCCTCTCAGCTACACACACCCCTACACTCTTCATTACTAGAGACATTCAGGATTGGAGGTGGTGTGGTGATGTTGTTTCGGTTGATGATATGATGGTGGAGCACACTGATGATCCTCTTGGTCTTGAGACCCGGGTATATAAAGTTTTCTTTTCTCCTTTCCAGGATTTTTAGTGAGCAATTGATTATAGATGTGTGTATTGATGTTTTAAATGACACCTATTAGTGGTCACGTAAGTTTTAAATATACAATATAGGTTTAAGCATGCATGTGTATGTACTTGTACTTTACATAATATATTAATATGCACATGTATATATATTACGAACTATTGTCTACTAAATTTGTAGGAGTCATTTGCTGCTTCACAACTAGAGGATGCTTGTGACACTCGGGCAGAGCACATTACCTCTAGTGTTGGCTCAGATCATTTTCATAGGACATATTCAGCAAATGTGACACCTACTAGTGGTCAGGTAAGTTTTAAATATGTATAAGTTTAAACATGCATTTGTAATGTTTCAAGTATTTGACATTAATATTATTATATATACATGCATTTATATTCGCAAGGATCAGTTGCTGCTTCACATCCAGAGGATGGTGGTGGTAGTCGGTCAGAGGGTCACTCTGTTTTCATGTGCTTGGACAACTCTCTAGTTTAGGACATGTTGCATAGATCTTTAATTTGAGACTCGTTATATATGTCATTATTATATGTTTGATATTTTCAATTTATGATTTGAGACATATATTTATTAGCTGATTAGATGATTTGATTACATAGTTTCATTTGAATAGATGTTATGATTTGATTAGATGAGTTCATTGGATTAGATGGTTTCATTGGATTTGATATTTTCAATTTATGATTCGAGACATATATTTATTATCTGATTAGCTGATTTGATTAGATGGTTTCATTTGATTAAATGTTATGATTTGATTAGATGATTTAATTAGATGGTTTCATTCGATTAGATGGTTTCATTTGATTAGATGGTATGATTTGATTAGATGATTTGATTAAACAATAATTATTCTAACTCATTCTAGAACTAACACATGTCATAAGTAATCTAACTAATTTCATCATGTTTTAGTGTCCAACTAACGTCCTATCTTTAACTAATTTAAGAAATCCATAAAAATCATTGAACAATCAAAGAATACATTTAAGTAATCTTAAAAATGTCATTAGTAATCTAACAAATGTCTTAAGGGGATCTAGAATTAATATCATAAAAAATAACAAGTTAATACATGTAACTAATGGACAATAAGTATTCTAACTCATTCTAGAACTAATTTCATCACGTTTTAGTGTTCAAACTAATGTGTTAAGGGGATCTTGAACTAATTTAAGAAATCTATAAAAATCATTGACCAATCAAAGCATACATTTAATTAATCTAAAAAATGTCATTAGTAATCTAACAAATATCTTGAGGGGATGTCTTAAGGGGATTTAGAATTAATATCATAAAAAATAACAAGTGTTAATACATGTAACTAATGGACAATAAGTATTCTAACTCATTCTAGAACTAATTTCATCACGTTTTAGTGTTCAAACTAATGTCTTAAGGGGATCTTGGACTAATTTAAGAACTCTATAAAAATCATTGACCAATCAAAGCATACATTTAAGAAATCTGAAAAATGTCATTAGTAATCTAACAAATGTCTTAAGGGGATGTCCTAAGGGGATCTAGAATTAATATAATAAAAAATAACAAGTTAATACATGTAATTAATCGACAATAAGTATTCTAACTCATTCTAGAACTAATTTCATCATGTTTTAGTGTTCAAACTAATGTCTTAAGGGGATCATTAACTAATTTAAGAAATCTATAAAAATCATTGAACAATCAAAGCATACATATAAAACCATACATGTATCAACAAATTATAGCCCATCATATGTTTGAATATATCAACAAATTATAGTCCATCATATGTTTAAATATATCAACAAAGTACATAGTCAATTTAATCCACAAATATCAAGTAGGTCTTAACACATGAAATAGGTACATACAT
>MU226899.1:2954326-2969238 GCA_018584345.1 Thuja plicata
GCAAAATATATATATATATATATATATATATATATATATATATATATATACACACACACACATGTGAGATATTAAAATATACTTAGTTCAATATATAGATCTATCTATCTATCTATCTAGATACATGTAGATCAATGGACCATATAATGTGAAATATATACTTACCAATTTTGACCAATCTCGAGATATGATCGTAATCAGTAGAAATCAAAGGAACATCATCAAAGTTTTCATCTTCATCTCTATCAAATGTATCAGTAACAACTAGTGGCACTAAATTCCATGCACCTACATATCCATGGTCTTGATTTATGCATTCCTCATAATTGTCAGCAATGCAGTGACAACAAAAGCATGAGTAGTCCCTAGTGTTCAACATCTAATTGTGACAATTTGTACTCATAACTAAATGCAAAGATTGCGTCCTTTCTATCCTCTTGCAACCATGCATAATTTTTATATCCACACCTGAACAAATGCATATATAATATCACATTCTATAAATATAATTTGAATAAAGAATGTACATAAAAAATTTAAACACTTGAATAATTTAAAAGTGCATGCATACCTTTATCTCCCAAAATTTTCTATGTGGTACTGCTTGAGTCATTCCTAATGACATGTCATTCTCATTTGGTGTGAAATGTGTCTTTCACCATTCAACAACATCATGTGCATTTTTAATATGAACTCCCTTATAATTCATTTGATACTTTCGTATAGCACGTTTGATGCAAGCTCCAGCACCATCATGTTCACCTTTTCCATGTCCAATCTCAAAGAAACTCCAGACATGTGGTATGTTTTCACTACGATGATATCTACATAGTGCATAAAATAGTCTGGATGATTTGAATTGTGCAGCACATCCATCTGACCAAACATAATGTTTATCAATTTTTATACCTCTTTCTTTCAAATTTGCAAAAAACATCTTGAAGCAATGCTCTACATAATGTATGTCATGCTCTCTATCATCACTTAAATAAAAATGATATTCCTTCTTGATGACTCGTGCTTCAAAAGTGCTTTGAATACCATCCAAATCTAAGTGTTCATGTCGATAACACACATGTACCATAATAGTAATTTCCTCTGAAAATAAGTATTCTAATTGAATTGCCTTTTGATGAACAAAGGAATAGTTTTCTGCAAAATCAACAACCAATACAATAGTTCCAAGTGGGAAATTGTCTCTCAGTGTTTGGAATTGTTGTGCTTTCCACTTTGCAAAAAATGCATGATGAATGTAGGGTTGAATCATTTTTTTTAAAATTTGTCCATAAATAATCCAACATTTATCTCCTCTTCAACATAGTCTAACCTTTTAAATTCTTTCCCAAATTTTGTTTCATTCTTTACATATTTGTAACTCTTGTAATTTACCATTTTTTACATCAATGTTTTTATTTTTCAAAGGAAAAAGAGTCAAATCAACACATGTTTGACATATTCCTTTTATGCAATTTATTTGTCCAGCTGCATCATCTCTATTTTCACATAAAATGGATGAGATGAACTCACTTCGTCTACTAGGAGGAGCATTTTCAAAACCATAATTGTCTTCTACAAACTTTCAAAAAACCTGATAGTGGAGATCAAGTTCAATATGATAATGACAACAACAAGTTTCAAACACTTTGTTTGTCCTTATATAATATGGCTTCAATCTTTCAAATAATGTTTTCCCAATATTTATATTAGGATTTGAACTACAAAATGATACGTACATTTCATGATATGTTGTGTCCAACCAATGTTTCATATGATATTCATATTGATTATCTGAAATTCTATGTCTTATAACATCTCTACTATTTGATGAAGGACGTGTATTATTATTCCAAAATAATGTGACCAAATTCTTCATTCCTCCATCAATCCTATCAGAATGAGGAGCTCTACACATGATTTCCCAATTGCCTTCCAAGGTGCTATCATCAAAAAGAATTCTCCTATTAACATATCGTGATATTGTTTTCCTACTGAAACCAATCCGAGATGAAACTGAAGATATTTGTCTTTTTTGAAGCATAGTGTTACCTACAATGGATGTCAACATAAATTTTCTTGTAATGTTCTTATCTTTAGTTCAAGATCACTTCCCTACCTGGTTCAAACCTTTCCTAAGATTTTCAATCATATCAGTTTGCATGTCAACAACTTTTATTTTCTTTGATGTTGTGTCTATACCCAATAATTTTAATGCCCCTTCCAACTTTTTGTTTATAAGTACAATTGAAAGCAATTGGGCTTGTTCAAGTGTTTCTAAATTATCAAATTTAGATAATATTTCTCTTGCTATCATATTCATTAACCTCTTCTTAGCAAGACTTAAGGGTTGAACATTAGCAAGTGATCTCAAATTCTCCACATCCAATGTAAGTAAATGATCTAAGTTTCTATAATTAATATTTCTCTTTACAGTTTGAGCTAAATTTAGAAGTTCATCCATACCAGTAGGAGCATGTGATCCTGAACCTTCTCCGACATCAATTTCTTGAGCTTCCTTAGGGAGTGATCCTGACCCTTCTTCAATGTGAAATTCTTTGACTTCACTTGACCCTCCTACTTCAGCTTGTCCTTCACCTTATTTAGTTTTATGATAATATGTCAATTAAGCTTCATGATTTCTTTGTTCGGTACCAGGTGACCTTTTTGAGGTAGATTTATGTTGTCTTCCCTTCTTGTTCCCCATTTTTTCTCTTCAAAAAATGTCTTCCAAAAGAACAACAACAAAAAATCTTTTCTTCAAAAAAATACTTTGATATAATATTTCTCCTCTCCAAAATTAAGCCTTCGAAAAAAATAGAAATAACAATCCTTCTCCAAAAAATGCCTTCGTAAAAATTGACCAATAATAGAAAAGCCTAATTCACATTTTGCAATTCGGTAAAAAACTGAAAAGAAAAAATATTACCTTTATACCATTCTAAATTTCCCAAAAAAAAAAAATTCAAAATGACCGACCTAGTTCGCACGAAGTACCCCCGGTAAAATTCTGGTGGGGTGATTCTCACCAGACTTTTCACATAGGGGTCTTCGCGTGAAGACCTGTAAAATGAAAATTTGCCCTAAAAAAAAAATCCTAAAAAATGGCCTTTCAAGGCCTAGGACAACGACCAAATCAAATGATTTTTTGAAACACATGATGCCAAATGATGCGATTCAAAACAAGCTTTCTAATGAATAAATTTTAATACATATTGAGTTCATTATCACTTTCAAATATTACTTTAACTAAACATAGGTTGTTTGGTCATTCAACAACTTGTCTCTTCAAGGCTTCAGGAAAAATAATAAATTACAAAAAAAAATATGAAAAATATGTAGGAAAAGCATATTTGTGTTACCTTTCTATAAAAAAAAAATTGAATTTCGATATATAGAGATCAAGTTAGAGTGATCCAAGTGACCTTATGTCTAATTACAGTTACTGTCATTTTAGAACTTAATAAACTATGAAATATTGACCCAAAATGAATGAAACCAATTACATCCTCTAGATATTAAAGTTACAAATATAATATCGAAATAATTACATCGTTATCATATTTAAAAAAAAAAAGTTATGCTGATCCAAGTGACAGTCACTTCTTAAAAACACAATTTTTTCACACAAACCACTTTTCGAAGGAAAAGGAAAAATGAATTTTAATGAATTTTATTAAAAATATATTTAGAAACTAGACAGAAAATGCTAAAAGACCCTAGTTTACATCATCTTCAAATTCATAATATTTTTGCGGCAATAGGTATTCAAAAGTGAAGTTTTTTCTCAGAATGTTGATCTTTGTGTCAAAGTTGGCCAAAAAGTGGGCCACACTATTGTGGGACCATCCTAAGACAAGTTACCGAGTATCAGAAGCCCATTCGGTGAAATAGACCGAGCAACAAAACAAACACTAAAAACCATTGGGAACCGGGTCGCCAGTAGCAATTGAGCCAACAACACCCCACTTGGTGAAGCCACTAAGAAAATAGCTAGCGAGCCCGAGCGATAGGTAACCGAGCAACCCACTGAAGATCTCCAACAAGCCACCAAACAAAAACAAACATGTTTTTGTGTGATACAGGATTGCCAAGAATCCTAGGATGCTCCTACATCACACTTGTGAATGGTGTTGCAATTAATAACAAATGATGAGATTTTTGGATATATGGAGCAGTATATTATCATTGATGTCAACCCATGATACACTTCAATGAAAAAGGGTTTCATAGCTATGGATGCAGATGGCATGTCAACATGTTTTCATTGATGTCAACCATGTAACAAAGACAATAAAGAAATCAGGAAGTATAGTAAGTATTAATTTCATCTTATCTTCTAAAATTCATCAATATTCTTATACAACAATTGTACCTTATCTTTTAATGTTCATATTATTGAGTGAATTATACCTTATTTTTTGAAGTTTATGATGGACATCTATATGTTATGAGTGTCTTAGGTCATGCAAGCATATAGTTTGGCTCTTGAATGTTCCAAGGATTTAAAGAGATCTATTTAAGTATTTATGTCTTAGTCCTATTTAGGTCATGAAAGAAAAGTATAATTCCACAAAATGACTAAGGCACAAAGTTTGGCATCACAAAAGGTGAATAGATTGCTCCATATTTCTCAGCATATATAGATATGGTCTTGCAGTTGGAGGGGTAAGTTAATACCACTCTGAGGTATGTAAGATCTAAGTTACAAACCTGAAAGCCTTCTATAGAACCCTGCAGTGTTAAGAAAGTAAGAAAAAGTAAGGTTTACTTAATAAATTCCTATGTAAGGATAATATGTCTCCGCACTCCTCTTCATCAAATCATTCTTCACTATGGTTTTGGATCTTCTGCACGATTATTCCTATGAAATTTTTGTATAATCTTGTTCATTATTTGTTATTCTACTGGTAACTATGTGTTCTTTTCATTCTGAGAACTTGAAGAATTTACTAGCATTAATGTCCTTATGTGAAAACCAACATGTAAAAATTTGATACTATAAAATAAGTTTACAGGGACACTTGACAAGGATAACAATGTACACAACTTGATTTGCATGAAGATATTTGTCTCTCTCTAGTAGTGCAAGGTGAAAGAAGTTGTTGGTTTTGGTGTTTTTCTATTATTGGACAAACAAGACATGTTCCCTTCCTTGCGCCATGATCCAAATTGTTTGTGCCAACTTTGGAGGAAGTCTTGAGAGGTTTTTGGGCTCGCTTCAACTTTATGTTGGTCCACAATTTGTAATCTTTCATAATATATGTATTTTGAGGCCAACTAGTAATGCTTCACATGCTTTTACTTACATGTTATCTTGGAGCCAACGCAGTTGATGTTTTAAAGGATTGAAAATGATATAAATAGATAATCCAAGTTGTTGTAATAAGTGAGAATTGTGAAAAAGAGGACTATAACATCAACATGCAATATATGCTACTTATGTAACAAATTAATTATCAATCTAAATGTAAGAAACATTGTGTTTTATGTAACAAATTAATTGATAATCTAAATGTAAGAAATCTCGTGTTTAGAGAATTGCAAATTCCTTTGGGTTGTAGCCCATAAAATATAATGATTTCCAGTTTTCTCTTGTGAGGCTAGATTTGGACAGTATCTCCAAGCAACTTGTTCACCATCGTTTTTCCCTTGTTAGGTTTTACACATAAATCTGGTATCTTTGTGTGCAATTGTGTTATGTGTTTCTTTCTTTCAATTGCTTATCTGATTTAAAGTTAAAGTCACTATTAGATTTCTCTATAACAGATTAATTATGTGTTATCATTAGATTAATTGCTTTTAGTAAATATTGATTCACACATGTCCCTCCACTCCTTCATCGGCCACCCCGCTCAACCCCGCTCAACCCCCCCTCCTCTCAACATTCTGATGTGTTCAAGAAAGAACCCCTAGCCATCATATTTAATTTCATATATTTGTTCCGATTATTAATTCAACTCTTTATCTAGCTTAATTTGAAGCGCCTTACTTATAAGTATAGTATATACACTTAAAGTAATTGAAAATTAAGAATTTATCACCCTTTATTATTTCATTTCTAATTTGTGTTTTCTTTCTAACACAGTTCTCGAAAGATAAGAGAATAAAAAAGAAGTTAATGTTACCCCTCCAAGCTTAATTTTTTCATTAAGAACTCCACTCTTTGAGAACTCCCACATACGAAGGAACTGCATCCAATGGATATTAAAGTCGTCATCATTATTTACAACTAAATTTTGAACCATCATAGATATGAGACGAAAATAAACTCAACAATGATTATTTTTAGGATCTGACAGAAACAGATCGATGTCCATTCTTTGTAAGTCGAGAGCCAAACTGAAATCCGGGCCTCCTCGGTTCCAAAAAAGTAAGGGAAAAAGAGGAAAGATATTTTGAACTGTTCCTCATTTTATCATCCTTTAAGTTTTAAGAGCACTCATTTTCCATATATTATGGAAATCTTTAATGTTCATTTGATTTATTTTGTAGGTCTATTATTTTGGTTGGATTAGTTGTGTAAGAGTGTTTTGCATTAATATTTTAGATTGCATTATATGATTTGTTATCTTATTGAGTTTATTATTCTTCTGCTGATGGATCAGACAATAGATCTTAAACAATGATGTAAAAAGCTCTCACACAATCTAATTCATATAAGGATTAAAAAAACCATTTTAAATAAGGATGAGTGAGTTCATTTGACTTCATTTTGTATCACTATTGTTATGAGATTAGATTGTGTAAAAGTATCAATGTTTCAAATTATATTATATGATTCATCTTCTTGAACTAGTTATCATTCTGCTGATGGGTCAGATAATGATATCCTCCGATAATATAAGAAACTCTCATACAATTTCACTTAATTTAACAATAACAATTATAAATTGTGAAAATTTGACATCATTAATGACTGAAAAACCTGCGTCCATTTTCCATTTATTATGAAATACTTTAATATTCATTTGATTTAATTTTGTATGTCTATTATTTTGGATTACTTATATAAGAGTGCTTTGCATTAATATTTCAGATTACAATATATGATTTGTTATCTTATTGAACTTATTATTGTTCTGCTGATGGATCAGACAACAGATCCCAAACAATAATACAGAAAGCTTTCACACAATTTAATTCATGTATAAGAATTATAAATACTATTTTAAATAAAGATAAGTGAGTTCATTTGACTTTGCATCAATGTTTTTCAAATTATATTATATGATTCATCATCTTCTTGAACTCATTATCATTCTGCTGATGGATCATATAATGATATCCCATGCTAATGTAAAAAACTCTCCCTACAAATATAAATTGTGAAAAATTGATACCATTAATTTGTTTGTTTTCAATTCCAACCAGCCTGAACTGTTAGATAAAGTTTCAATTCAAAATTTAAGCAACCTGCCTGAACTGTTAGATATAGTTTAATTGCATTATAGATATCATACACAAAGAGCTCCCATAAAGCTGGGCTTTGATCGAATGCGTTCACAAAAGCTTTGATAATGGTTAGCATTCCATATGACAATATTTCTTTCCTACGTACACTATTTACAGTTGTCTCTAGAGCTTTTCTCATTCCCATTAATAAGCATCACAGTCAGCCTAGAATAGAACAGTCTCGTGGACATGGTGGCCCATCTTATTAAATAGATTGGTTATTCACTGTGAAATACACAGCATAGCTACAACATTCTCGGTAAAACAATTCTATTCTTCCTTGCATTACTAAATACATACCAATATAAATTTCTTTAAAAAAATGCGGTTTCTGTCAATCTGTGCAGAGAACTACTTTTAAAAACCGTGCAGAGAAGTTGGCAAATGATATTTAATGAGTGGTTTATCATTTAACTGTGGAAGTTTGGGAAAAATAAAAAGTAACCTTCCAGACAGCGGGTGTCCCAATAGATACGCTCAGAACAACAAGCTTATCAAACTGGGTATAATTGCTTATGTCGATACATGGCATAGCAAATCAATGCCTCAGCGCATCTGAGTTATTAAACCAAAAAGAAAGGAATTAATACACGAATCTCCACTTCATTCACTTTGTTTAAAATAATTCGTACTTAAAGGACATCTTTTGTCAGTACCATACGCAACAAAGATAAATCTTCTCTGTCTGCCATTCTGTAAAAAACTAACAACAGCAAAACAAATTGCTTTTTCCATTTTCTTACTCAGGGTTTTCCACAAAGCTCTGCATCATGGCAGGCTTATGTTATACTAGACAATTGTTCTTCACACATCATCTTAAAACGGTAAAATAACATTTTGCTCAAAATAATTCCTAGACTAATAATTTTTTTTCTTCTGCTTTTTCATTTCTATTTTTCTCATACAGTAGCATTTTCATTACATTTAATAGAAAATTCAATTTCATATATCCTCCATATGTCACACAACAAATTATGGTTTCAAGTACTAGGCGTACCCAACACAAATCAAGCAACTTCTGTTAACAAACTTATCAATTTTGGCAGCCTCCGCATTCATGCCAGCACTCCAGAAAAGGATTACAATTTATCCTCTTTATATAGTCAGTTCAATTCCTAAAAGGATCCCCAACAAACATTAAGGAAGCACTGAATCTAAACTAGACATGTAATGTACTATACTTGATATATACAGTTTAAGCTGTTTTCCTCCTTAAGGCTGCCAAAACTGGAGAGGCTCTCACAAAACCATGGCAGCTGAAGAACCAAAAAAAACAAAAGATCAAATGAGAGGTATAAGGGTTAACCAGAATTAGCCGAACACTATCAGATCTGAAGCCTCAGGCATTGTATCCTCACAAGCACACAAACAAAATACCTACTGAAAGGAAACCCTAACCCTAATTTATAGATGCTGAATTGGATGAAGGCAAAATAACCCTGAAAAGAAAAGAAAACTTCAAAGAAAGAAAATTGTATTATCTGGATGTCAATCTGGCTCTGCCCTCTCAAAAAATACTGCTCATGTCATGCCTTGTAAATTCTTCATCCAATTTGGCAATGCTGAACTATTGATGAGCTTCTCAACTCTGTCGAATTCCAAAGGAGGCTGTCTGAGTACTTGTCAAAGAGAGAAAGATTTTTATGAATGCCCCCAACATGATAATTTTCTTCTCAGACTGTTAAACTAATGGGCTGGTGGATGAGCCAATGAGATCCGGCCATGAACCTCCATTCCAGTAATCAGAAGCATCCCCACCACTGTGAAATAGATTTTCTGATGCACCAGGTACCATTTGCCAGTCTGAAACAAGCCTATTTTGATCTGGTTCCTCAACCTTCACCTTTGATTTATCTATTGTATGCTCCTCAACACTAAAAGGTGCCAAGGCATGTCCATCACTGATTGTATGATGATGGTCCTCTTGCATAAGTGATAGAGGATGCTTTGGTGGCTGATTCAACCTAGTCCAAGGAATAGAAGAATCAGTACTGTTGTTCATCATATCTCCTGATGTGGGAACACTGAACATACCCATATTGCTGTGTGGAGGTGTGATATGTGGGTTTGCTACAAGGAATGAACAGTAGTCTTCATTTCCATGATCATGGCGAGAGCTAATTGGGGCAGGAAATTCAAACCCTGAGAAAGAGGACTTGAGTGCTGCTGAATGTGAGGTGTTGAGAAGAGATGAAACCAGATTTGAAGGCATCATGGAGGATTGGCCAAGTCCCATATTATTGCCACTGAAATTGGACATGAAAGATCTGTCACCCAATCTTGCAGCTTGTTGGATTCTGGCAAAGATGAGATTAATATCATTCCCACTGCTAGGAAGCCCATAGTGCATAGAACTGGCTAGATTCTGATGAAGAAGAGGGTTTGCTATAGCTAGGTCAGTTGAAGAGGGAGCAATTCCAGAAGAAGTGGGTGGTGCTACTCCTGAATGAATGTCACCCATCCCTGGTCTCTTTGTACGCTTGTTCTTTCTGCAACCACCCCCAACAGGAACATTGCGAAGCGCACCCCCCCTGGTCCAGTACCTTCTGCATGTTTTGCAGAAATGCCGGGGCTGGGATAAGCTGTAATTGTTGTAGTAACAGAATTTGGTGTTGGCTGAATCACAGCGAGGACACTTCAAGGCCTGCTGATCAGCTTGCTGTTTGACCGGCCTTCTTTCTAACAAGGGTTGGGAGCATGACAGCATTTCTCCCGGAGGCTTTAGCCCTCTCTCCTGCATCATGTTCTGACATAAAACCCAATTATGCAACTAATTAGACACCATGTACGTGATAATAAACCTGCTTCAACGTGAATTAAGAAAGAAAAGAGAGTTAATCTGTGGGTACTTATTTAGCATCTTGCCCTGCCATAAAGCTGTACTGGATCACATACAAGAGGAGTGATAGTGCTTCCACATGAATGAGAATGATTAGAAAAAAACAAACCAGCCGTTACTTTTCATTATAGTTTGATTCTTAGGACATCAGATCAGGCAGTAAGACATTGAACTTCTAATTGCGTGTCTTTCTACACTCTGATCACATGTCAGGGACTCATGATTTGTGGATTTGACAAAGAATAGAGATATCACTGTTGAAACAAATTATAAGATGTTTTTGAACACAAAATTAACTGATACCCAACTAACTGAATCCTTCAGATCAACTGCTCATAACCTCAACTAAAACTGCTTACTTAATGACTGATAAAATTAAAAAGGCTTCCTTGTCTAATATCATCAAATATCCAATTAGGATACTTCTCCCATCACTAGCAGCTCAGAAAATGACGAAATCAGTAGAGTTCAAGCAGTAAGAAGTTGCACAAGTACCCATCAGTTAATAACACACAAATCTTCAATAAAGAAAGTCTAAAGTTTCAAGAACTTACATATCATAAAAGATCTTGCTTCCCAAAACAAATATACACTTACCTTACGATGTCTTCAAGCATAGCAAAATAATTATCCTAAGTGAGAATCTTCAAAGAATGATTTAGCTCTATTTTCTCTGTATTTTATGCTTGAAGTTGTCTAGTTTGAGACTGGAAGTCTGCAGCTCTTCTTTCATGTCTGATTTCTAGTTATTTCATTGTTATATTGGATCACAAAATTGATTGATAAAATTTTGTATACAATTCAATCTAAAAGTTAAACAAATCTAACATTATGAACTGTGGAATCTAAAGCACTTCTTACACCTCACATCTCTTCTAAAGGAAAATCTTCTTCTTCTCTTGAAAAGAATTTGTTCCCTCTGTGATGAATTTCCTAAGACTCTGATAAGTCTCCCTCTTGAACACTATAAAATCAACCAAAAAAACAGAGAATATGCCCTAATTTGTTTTCCCAAAACATGAAAGAATTGGGTTGCAATTCATGGGATATTCTTACCGGCTGCCATTTGGTACTGGAATCCATGCAAACTTCCACAGAGCTCATAACCATCCGTTGTAGGAAAACTACTAGTGCTGGAGACTGTTACAACATACACTTTATTCTCCACTACACAAACATCCCAAGCAGGAGAGCACAATCTCAGGCCTCAATAATAAACATATATATATTTTGCCCAATCCAATTAATCGAATCTGATCATGTCCTGAGAAAGCCCACCTCAGTTCTACAAAGACGTGAAAAATTGAATAAGCCAACCAAAGAAAACGGATTGGAAGAAAAGAAAAGAAGAGGAGAGAAGAATTTAATGTTTGGAAGACAGAAAACGTGAGAGCAGCAATTCGGGTTAAGTATGCAAGAATTTTGTGGGTTTGTGAGTGAGAGCGCCGCCATGTAGGGAATGATAAATAGACAGGATGGGAAAAAGGTGGTGAGGGGGTGGGCCCGGGAACGTCGGTCGGTGCTCTGTGGGACCCACACGACCCCGCCGTGGGACCCACCTGACCGAGTTGTCGTCATCAGATGCGGATGGTCGGGATTCCCTGTCCTCCCCCTGCCACGTGTCCCCCCTCCTCCCTGCCGTCTAAAACGTTGGAGCGAATATATCGGTCGGTGTAAAAGCTAAAAACGAAAGCCATCCTTCCACATCTTTTCTTAGCCCTCAAGCTTTTTTTTTTATTTGCCATCTTCTATGTTCTTAATAATATTAGACAGGATTTCTTTTCTCTCTTCCTTGGCTTTACCTACCTAGTATACGGTAGGAAAAGGAAAGGGAAATGGTACTAAATTCATTATGTGCTTGGTCTGTAATAGAAATGGCAGTAAATATGTGTTGTTTTAGGGCTTGCACACAAGTGTTGTGCTTGATGAGTGGCATCATTACTTTGCCTGAGCACAAACATGACATGTTTGGATAACCAACTCTGATAACTGATCCCCACAATGCCTGATTGTTGTAATCATCAATCAATCTCAACCCTTTGCATGACATTCAACGATCTCGAGGAAACTCTTTTTCATTCCATCCCTTTTCATGTTCATGGTGAGAGAAATTTGTATAGATTTTCTAAAAATCAAAAGCAAATACTACCATGAAAAGATTGTCATGACGTCTTATAGTAATATACTATTTTGTATGGTATAGTTTGTGAAACCTCCGTAATCTCATTATACATCCCAAAAAGATATTAGAAAGATTAATAATGAGATAATTATGCTAAGAGACCATTCTACACTACTCTACTCTTTATACCAGAACCCAAAAGCAATCTATTGAGGTTGGCAAACCCTAATAAGAATGATGAAGGATTTAGATAAGTTTGTTAGTTTATTTTCAATATTCTATTGAATATCAATAGAAAAGAAATTAGTAGTAGTTGTCATTTGGGTAATATAAGATGTATTAAATTATATTTGGTAATATTTTTTGTTATCAAAATTATAACTGATATAAGTAGTGGAGTAATAATATCACATCATTTAATTTGTGATTGAGAAAGCTTGTAAAATTGATTTATATGATTGTTGGAGGGATATGGTTATTAACATTCACAAAATATAGATTTTAATATTATAAAGATGAATAATGATACATTTAAATTTAGAGGTCAATTTATTCTACTCTTTTCTTTATATCAAAACTCTAAAGTTATATTAGTGTGTATTGAAGTTAGTAAACTCTCATAAGAGTCTTATTAGAATATATTATAGAAGGATTTCGATCACATTTGCTATTTTAGTTTGATTTTTTTTTCAATCCACAAAAAAATGATTAGTAGTTGTTATTTTGTTATGGGTAATATAATATTTACTACTTTTCATAAACATGGATAAAATAAGATAAATTAAATTGTATTGAGCAATATTTTAGATTAGAAAGATTATAATTGATTCTAAGGACACTTGATTTAATGAAAAAGTTCATGTTGTAGGCAATTCTAAGTACAAGTTGAAGTACTAGTATCACATTTTTTGGTATATAATTAATAGGATTGAAAATTTGATCTATATTCTTATGTCTAGAAATATTGTTATTAATATTCACAAAATAGATCTTATTATTATAATCATTGAATTTGATGGTTTATGAGGTTGTTAGTAAAATGAATGTTTATTTAAAGACAAAGTGATGACTTAGAGAAAAAATAAAATTAACTATAAACCTATTTTATATATACATAAGGATTTATTTTTATATATTATAATTGATTCCATCTCCCAAACCAGACTTGATTTTTTTTAACAGACATCATGTGAGTATCGAACAAGTCAACATTTTGTTTGTTACACTCATCATGTCATTATGAAACAAATCTACTACAGAAACAATATTCCTCCAAACTAATTTTTATCTACTTGCATGATGTTTACAACCTTCTACATTAATGAATTTATAATTTAGTATAAAAATACAATTATATTAAGAGACCACTTTAATGTACTCAAATCAACTCTTTATAAAAAAACCCAAAAGCTAAATTAGTGTCTTTTGAGTTCAAAAATTAACTCAGTAGTCATTATAAAAATTTATTGGGCAATGTCCTATATTACAAAGTCTACAATTGAAAATTTTAAGTATAAGTAACATCATTTGATGTGTGAATAAGAGGATTGAAATTTTCATCTATATGTTTATACATAGGAATGCGATTATTAGTATTCACAAATGTAGATCTTGTAGAAAAAGTTAATGAAACTAAAAATAAGTTTGATAATTTATAACATTTTTTTTATCATGAACTTATTTATTTTATTATGTGTTAAAGAAAGGAAATGAAGACGAATGTGATTTATAGCTAACAATTTGATACAAACAATTACTAAGATACATGTTTAATCACTTGACAAGCTCAATGACTTAGAGAAAAAATAAAGTTAATGGTAAACCTATTTTTCTATACATTACAAATTTAATTCTTATACGAGAGTTGATTCCATCTCCCATATATAAGTTGATTTATTATTACTCTCATCCTATCATTATGAAACAATTCAACATTTTTTGTGTTACACTCATCATGTCATTGTGGAACAAGTCCACATACAAAGAACTTCCTCAACTATTTTTTATCTACCTACATGATAGTTTAGAACCTTCAAAAATAATAAATTTACAACATAGTTTTAGATTATGAATGATTTCATCACATCTTTAAAATATTCTTACACAATATAAAATAGGTCAAAAAAATTATAATTGAGAAGGAAATCAAGGCATAGACCTTTCACCATAACCTCTATGAGTTGTTCCTCTCTATATTTATTATTTAACTTTAATCAAACTTGATGTTAGATTAAAATTATTAATTTTTGTCTTTGGTTTTTTTGATCTTTTTATATCTATAATCAAATAATGAATACTCATTTGTTATTGTATTGTTTTTAATAATTTTTATATATAATTATATTATTTTTCTACATCTTTCTTTTCTCTCTCCATCTAATTTAACATTGATATTTCCTTGATTTCTTTACAAATTTCTTTTATTGCTATGAATTACAATTCCCTTGATGTGTCGTTATTAATACTCACGCTAGAAACAAATTTGATATATATATATATATA
>MU226899.1:2984759-3021871 GCA_018584345.1 Thuja plicata
CAAGCTCAATACAATAAATTCGTCGGTATCCAGCAAAGGCCTCAACCTACTCTTATATACTAAGTACGATCTAGAAAAGTAATACTACCTATGCATGTGGGATAATAAAATATACTCATGGGATGACGTACAAAGCATATGCGTCCAACAACACTACACTAAAAAAATAAATAGAAGGAACACACAGGTTCCTAACACTATATTGTATAAATCCTTTCACAAGCTGGACCTAACAGTCCTTATTTCTCCTAATGGGGAAGATCATCAGAAGTGGTCAATTGTAAGCCTTAACAGACCAACTTTATTACTGCAGTTCTAACGCTTGTGTGTATCATCCACACCCAAGTTTTACTTTCTATTTGGAAGGTTTCTAGGTCACCAAATTGTGTGTCAAGTGTTATGAATGTTTATTTCTTTTTTGTTCTATGCATGCAATTAGATTAGACAATCTAATAAAGGATAAAAGTGAAGAGGTTTTATTGGTTCCCGATTCACCCCCCCCCCCCTCTCAATCACCTATCCTGTAATATATTTCCAAAAATTGGTATTAGAGCGAAGGTTCTCTTATCAGAAGTTTAACAGCTTGAGAAAAGATCAGAGGCAATGGAAATATACAGACTGGAGAAAGCCATTGAAAATGAAAAGATAGATCTACAAGTGGCCATGGATCAAATCAGAAAAATCAAGGAGCAACTCTCTCATTCCCTAAAAAGAAGAAAAGAAATAGCAATGCAAATGAATTACAAGGTTACATAGAAGATAGAATTGAATATTTGTGCAAAGAAAGAATTTCTGAAGAATCTGATGCAACCATTGAAGACCTACTTGCAAAGAATCCCACTTTACATGAAGAAGTTGGAACATTGAAGAGAGAACAAGAAATTTATTCAATCAAAATATGTGAAGTCATGGAACAAAAGCACCAAGTAGAAGATGACAGAGAAATGACACAACAAGATAAGATATTGCTAAGTACAAGATTAGAGGAAAAAAAAAAATGAAATCTGTCATTTGTCACTTCAGCAAGAAGATATGATAAATCAACTCAATAGTTCAAATCAATAAGTTATCAATCTGAGGACTGAAAATAAAAGACTGCAAAATGATCTCAATATTGAAAAGAAAACCAATGAGAGGATGATGAATTCACAAGAAAGTATGAATCAATTGACAAATAAAACTCAGTTCAAATATCATGGAAAGACTGGATTAGGTTATACTGAACAAGGTGAATCCTCATAGCAAGGATCTCAAAAGATCAAGAAACCTACATTTAATCATTGTGGTAAGTTAGGTCATACATTAAATAAATATTGGAGCAATGGGAAGTCAAAGTTTAATGGTAAGTGATAGAGTTGCAACAAACATGGACATAGGGCAAGTGAATGCACTGAGAAACCTAAGTTTGAAGGAAAATGTTTCAATTGTAAAAAACACGGTCATCAATCTTCAGAGTGCAAAACTAAGAAGTGGAACCCTACTGAACAATTAGATAAGGCAATTTTTGGTTGGGATTACAACACATGGAATAGATGTTGTCATTGTGGATAGTATGGGCACATTGGTGCAAATTGTGCAAAGACTTGCCTCAAAAAAATGAATCCTTAGATATGTTATGTGGGTAAACAACTTGGTCATCTAAGAAAGAATTGTATGAATAGAGAAAAAGTGGATACTAGTTTTGAGAAAGGAAAAAAAAAATTTCTGAAATCAAAATTTATATGAGTCAGCAGTGGGTAAGGAAGTCTCCTAATAATTCAGACCAAAAAAATGAAGGAACAAATGGGACACAAAATGGCAAGTTGGGTGGAACCACCTATTGGCAAGTTGACTTCTTGAGGATACATGACTTATTTTATGTTGTCATCATGGCAACAAAGTCATACTAAGTTTCTGTCAAAGATAACTTAGAAGATAAAATGACTAAGTATGGAAAATAGGATAAACAGAGTTATACAATGATCAACACATCAGCGCACATGTGAAGATTGAGTCAGAGTATGTGCATTAAGATATATGTTCTATGTGATGTAGAAATACTAAGTCCAGACATGCATCGTACGACATGATAGTACGAAGAAGCTACAGACATATCAGTGCACCAGCAGTCTAGAAGATAGAGCATGAAAGTCGAGTAGTGTTTTGATCAGCGTGATTTATTTTGTTGTGTAAAGGCCAAGTGCCTTTGATTATATGTTTGTAATAATGTCTTTAGTATTGTTGTAAACACGCTTAAGCCAATTAGTTTGGAAGTGTTGTGTATTATGTTTTAGGGCCGACCATAAGTCTTGTTTTGGGTCGAATCTATTTGGGCATGAACATATAAGTATGTAATGTAAAGTTATGCTACAAGTGTCAAATAATATGCATGAGTAAGGTATAGAAGAGAAATATAATGAAGTCAATATGAGATAAATCTCTTTAAGAGAGTAAGAGCATTAGCGCATACATGAAACTAATCAGACAACAGTGTCATCATAGCAGTTCACTTTTGATATACTGTATATCAACTATCAGAAGGTTGTAGCCTTCATCCTATTGAGCAGTGAGATTTGGCAGTAAGCCAAACACCTTTAACAAGGTTTTGTAATAGACTCCTAACAGGGTCTAGACTCCTAACAAGGTCATTGTACTTGGATTGTAAAGACTGCTCCTAATAGGGCAAAGGAACTTTAACAGGTTCATTATACTAGTGCAATATTTGTAGGTACTAATTCCCACTGAGGTTTTCCTCTGATCAAGGTTTCTCCATGAACATATCATGTGTTATGTGTTCTTGTATTGAGCTTCATTGGATGTATGTTTGATTTGCGTTTAATTTTCTGAAATATAATAAATAGACAAATACTGATTCACCGCCCCCCCTCTCAGTGTTTCTAACAATTGGTATCAGAGCTCTAGTCCTCTAAAGGAAAGTTTAACCAATTGAGGAGATCATGGACTTAGCAGAAGCAAAACATTTGAAAAATAATCTTGAAGCAGCTCTTGAAGATCTTGATAGATCTGAAAAAGAAAATAAAGAACTTAGACTGAAAGTTGATGGCTCACAAATTCTTATCAAGAAATTGAGAAAAGATTTGAAAGATTGTTCTACAAGTGATTTGGGAAAATGGTTAAAAAGATAAATGAAGAGAACATGTCTTTGAAAGATAAATTTGAAAATCTGGATGAAAAGCTAATAGACAGTCAAATTGCTATTGAAGAAAAGATCAAAGAAAGCAAACAATTAGAAGATGAAGTTTTGAAAGCAAACATGAAAGTCTTGGAATTAGAGAACATAAAGAAAAACATGGAATCTGAATTAACAGAAGCAAAGGATAAGATTGATAAACTCCACACAAGTTCTGATTCACTTCAAACGCAGCTCAATGCACAAAAGCTAAGAGGCGACACTACTTGTCTTGGATACAGTGTAGCACAAGTTGAAATCAATTCATTAGAAGAAAGAAATAAAGAACATGAAACATCTTCAGAAGAAAAAAAAGTTGAAAATGTTGCAGAGACTAAAACAGATCCACCTAAAGGAGAAATCAAGCAAGTTAATAGAACTTTTTATGCATGTAACAAACATGGTCATTTGGCAAGAGATTGTAAAGAGGTAAGACCTTTCAATGGTTATTGTTACTCCTGTAATAAGTTTAGTCACAGGGCTATACATTGCAGAACAAATCAAAGAAATCAGTCAAAGCAGAATCAGAGAAAAATAAATCAAAACAATCAGAGAAATCAGCCTCAAAGAAATTTGCAGAATATTACATGTCAAATATGTATCTACAATGGACACACTACAAAGCAGTGCAGCATGATGAACAAGAACATCAAACCTCCTATTATTTTTCACACATGTGGAAAGGCTGGACACATCTCAAGGTTTTGTAGATCCAAAATTCAAAAACAAGAGGATCCTAAGAAATCATTATTTGAAGAAGGAGAAGTCAAGTTTGTTAAAGAAAAATAATATTCAAGCAAAATTTGGGTTGAAGTAAAGAAGGACAATGTAGAGAACAAATTAGTTGATGCATCCACTGTGGATGCATCCTCTATTTATAGTTGAATAGACCTTCTTGGTCTTAGGGAGAGCTATTCTAGCTCAGAACCCCTATGCGGCTGGTATACTCACCTTTGAGTACGCACCTATGAAATTATGTTTATGATCATAGTCAGATTAGTATGCATACACACATTATCTATAATACATTTAGAACAAAGTTTGAAACTCTCTGTGAAAACTGCATACGGTTGCAAACATTAAATGCAATAAATTTTATAAAAAGATGTAAGTATTCGATCTTCTTCACATTTGCATTCAAAGAATTTAGAAAGCACATGAGCACTAAGCATGAAAGCAAAAAATCATAACAGATTTGGTGGTTAAAAGGAACAGTTAAGAAGTTAGAATGGAACCCTAGCAGTCGCGCCGTTTTGAATTTTCGTGAAACCCTATTTAATCAATCATCAAGTAAGTATGGCAACTCCAGTTGTATTTGACATTGCAGAGAGGAAGAGATTTGTATTTAAGAGGAATCCATTTAAATCCATACTAGATAATGTGGAAGGAGCTTTCTCCAAAACTCCGTTAGGTGTCATTCATGTAGAAGACATATGCGCATACATTTATTGTAAAAAGGAAATAGTTGGAGATAATAGTATAGCCACTCTCATGGCTTCGATGATGAAACTAGACTATTCATTCAAGCATGAATATGCGCACCTCACAGACAACCCTATCTTCAAGTTTTTGAATGCACATGAATTCTATGAACCAGAATGGGTTAAAATATTGTTGAGCAGGATTCATGATGACCTCTACTGGATTGGTGAAGTTCCCGTCTGTATTACTGCAAACCTAATCCATGAATTTACTGGACTTCCTAAGACTAGACCAGTTCTTCCTACTGGCAAGGATGTAAAGAAATAGGTTGAGCAAGCATGCCTATCCAGAAGTGACGGGCACAATATGATAGTTGATCATATCAAGGAAGAAGACATAAAGCTTCTAACTATGATCCTTGGTTATAAGTTCCAGCAAGCAAGTAGATTGAATAGTGTCTCTGTAGCAATTGTTCTAGTAGCTATCAGAATGGTGAAGGATAACACTCAATAAAATTTATGTGAGATATTGTGCGCTCAATTGATTGACAGCATTCGAGTTATCAAGCATGACAAGAGCAAGACATTTAGTTTTGGGTCCTTAATCATCTATCTATACTTCCATATTGTTGGTAAGGTTGCAAATCTTTACCTAGATAGAAGAAAACCTACAATGTATCAGATTTCACTTAAAGCCACATCAAAGAGCAGTGCAAAAGATGCCATGGACATAGATATCAAAAATTTCAAGATCAAGATGCAGATTAGGTTCAGGATACCTGAGAAGATTGTTGAAAAGTATAAGGAAACCATATGCTTGATGGTAGAGACTGACTACACTTGCATGGAGGAAATTGAGCCTAGAAATAAATGGATTCATCCACTTGGGTATGAAGTGGAGGAACATGTATTGGAAGGATATGCACAGGTCCTTTGTTTGTGCCCAAAGATCCCAATGAGCCCAGATGGGGAACTTACAGAGAGAAGACTAATGCAGTTGATTATGTATTATATAGTGTTGATAACAAAAGAAAGGCATCTAAGATTACATCTAGCATTCTAAGAGTTCATGGTGTCACTCAAGAAGATCTTGAAAAATCTATAGAAGCCAAGATAGCCAAAGAATTTAAGAAGACTAATGACATCCAGAAGAAGAAGAAATTAGAGAGCACCTCTGTGCCCTCTACCACCATTGACCTAGACTCATCTCCACCTTCTATACCAAACAAGAAGTATAGAGGAAGGAAGCAAGTGCCCACAAATCACCCATCCTCAAGGAACACACGAAGCACAACAAAGAACACTCAAGCTCCTCCTGAGGTAGGATTCAAATCTAGTCTAAATGTCTTAAAGAATGGGACTGTTAATGAAGGTAGACTAGACACAATTGCTAAGGTCTATGAAAAGTATCAGGAGATTGATAAAACTAAGATACATTCTATGATCATCTCTCACATGATTAAGTTTAAAAAGTTATTTCTTGAACTTAAGACAGTGATACCTGATAAGTTATGGAACTTACTGGAAATAATGAAGAGACATGCAACTGAGGAAGACATGAGGATAATTGAAGAAACATTAGATAATCTTTTCCCTGTATGCTCACATGATGAGAAAGAAATTATATTAGATCTGGTGAATCCTCATCTCAGAACCAAGACAAGGACTCTTCAGATTATGAAAAAAGAGTATGAGAAGATAGGAAAAGAAACTGAAAAGGCATTTGCACAAGTGTTTGTGGATAGACACATGTATCCATCAATGGTGCCTACAACTAAGGTAACTCCAGCTCCTCCCAAACAGGTTACAGAACTAGTGATTCAAAATGCACCTATGATAGGTCCACGGGTTTCAATGCCCTCAATGTCAATAACTTCTGATACAGCAAAAGACTCAGAAGATACTATAGTGGTTGATAATATCAAGATATCCATGATAGCATGTGACATTGATATGGACAAATTTGATAAAGCATTTGTAAGCATTGAAGAGATGTGCATTGATGATACATCTGTACAGCAAGATGAAGTTCCCTCCAATGACCCAATAGACTTGGATAAAGAGAAAGATACTCAAGATATTGTGACACCAGTCAAGGAGATACAAGTAAAGAGTGAATGCATGCATACTAGTCAAAATACTATATTCACTCCATCCACTTTACCATCTACTTCATTGTTGTCAAGGTTAACTCCTGATTCAACAAGTCTAGATGCATGGGGAGAAGAGGACTTAATGAAGATCAAGGTTCTAGCTATGGAAAAGGCCAAAGAAAAATAGGTTATGAGGAACCCTCTTTTCTTGGAGTCAGTTAATATTTTGAATGATTTAGTACCTGCAGACAAGAAAGTAGCCAAGATTCAATCAGTTGAAGATGTCGACAACATTGTAACAAGCTTCAAAGCACACTTTACAGATCTAGTAGACTCTGCTACTAGAATTGTAGAAGATGAGTATAAAAAGGAGAGATTGAATGAATTGGTAAATAATTTTACCTTAGGCTTAAAATCTTTAAAGACTGGGTAATCTATATTAAAATAATTGGTAGCCAAAGGTAAGAAAGTTATAGCAAACTGTATGGACAGAGTAAAGTTCACCTCTAAACATATCAAAAAGATAGAAGAGGCAGAGATCATGGTGGATAGTATTAGAAAATCAGTTGAGACATCCATGCAAGACATGAACATCTGTAACAATGTCTATCAAGGTCAGTTGGAAAAAATTAAAAAGGCTAAGTTGGAGATCAGCAAGATAAGAGTCAGAACAACTCAATTGAGAAATACACTTGTGCCCTCTCTAGCAGTTCTGAATGAGAACATCAAACAGATTGATGCCACCATTGTGACATATGATCAAGGTCCCTACATGGATTTGATGAAGATGGAGAAGCTGACATATGCCTTATGCGTGCATCTTCAAACAGTTGATGCAATGAAGGTATTCTGACACAAAGAGATCCAATCTCTTCAGATTGTGTACAGGTAGATGTTTAGATGGAGTAAGTATCTAGAAGACTTACAAGTTTTGTATACCTTTGTCATTAATTTCAAAGGGGGAGTAATAGAGAATGTGTATATATGGGGATCAGTATATGTATATATCAAAATATGTTATGATAAGACAGTTTTTGTGATTAAGTCATTTTAAGAAACTTGGCCACATTCCTTTGTCGCCATAAATGACAAAGGGGGAGATTGTTGGAAAGTTGACTTCCTAAGGATACATGACTTATTTTGTGTTTTCATCATGGAAACAAAGTCATACTAATTTTTTGTCAAAGATAACTTAGAAGATAAAATAACTAAGTATGGAAAACAGGACAGACAGAGTTATACAGAGATCAACACATTAGCACATGTGTGAGAGATCGAATCAGAGTATGCGTGTTCAGATATATGTTCTATGTGATTTATACATACTAATTCTAGACATGCATGGTATGACATGATAGTATGAAGAAGTTACAGATAGATCAGTGCACCAGCAGTCCAGAAGACAGAGCATGAAAGCCGACTAGTGTTTTGATCAGCGTGAATTATTTTGTTGTGTAAAGGCCAAGTGCCTTTGATTATGTGTTTGTAATAATTTCTTTAGTATTGTTGTAAACACACTTAAGCCAATTAGTTTTGAATAATTGTGTATTATATTTTAGGGCCTACCATAAGTCTTGTTTTGGGTCGCGTCTATTTAGGCATGAACATATAAGTATGTAATGTAAAGTTATGTTACATGTGTCAAATAATATGCATGAGTAAGATATTGAAGAGCAGTATAATGAAGTTGTTATGAGATAAAGCTCTTTAAGAGAGTAAGAGCATTAGCGCATACACAGAACTGATCAGACAGCAGTGTCATCATAGCAGTTCACTTTTGATATAGTGTATATCAAGTATAAGAAGGTTGTAGCCTTCATCCTATTGAGTAATGAGCTCTGGAAGTGAGCCAAACACCTTTAACAGGGTTTTTGAATAGACTCCAAACAGGGTCATTATACTTGGATTATAAAGACTGATCCTAACAAGGCAAAGGAACTTTAACAGGTTCATTATACTAGTGCAATATTTGTGGGTACTAAGTCCCGCCGGGGTTTTCCTCTGATCAAGGTTTCCCCATAAACATATCATGTGTTATGTGTTCTTGTATTGAGCTTCATTAGATGTATGTTTGATTTGTATTTAAGTTTCTGAAATATAATAAATAGACAAACACTGATTCACCCCCCCCCCCCTCTCAGTGTTTCTAACACCACCATCTCTAAATAAATATGTAAGGAGATAACTGGAACTATGCATACAAGCCATCATACATTAGTTCCAGATATTCTAGAAAGTCCAAATCTACATATTGATGTACTGGGAAACATTTTGGTTCTAACCGAGTTACTCAGGCTTAACCGAGTTAAGTCAGGTTGTATGGTTTCAAAGATGTGAAGTTAGTTTTCGCCAAGCTTCTCCCTGACCACTTCATGTTGAGTAAGCCTGAAAGAAATAACCAAGCTATGAAAAATACTATATACAAAGCATTTAATGAAAACCTAAAGGTGAAATTTCTCATAAATGGTGAAATTGAAAAGTTATTGTTTACCAAGTTTTAGAGTTTGCAGAGAGATTAAGAGCTTTTAGCAATTTGAAAGAAAATTTGTGTTTGAAAGCTTTAGTTGCAGTGAAGTTTCATTGATCTACTAAGCGTTATGGAATCCTCATCCAACAAATATATCAAGAAGGGATATGAGATTTTAGTGAGGAATGCAGTCTGCGAAACGTCAAACTTCAAACTTCATCCAGCAATCGCAGAGGAGATAGATCCAATGGGAGCCCATTCCCAAATTTCTCCTAAGGTACTGTTGATTCATGACATTTGAACTTTCTATCATTGTAACATTCAACAACTAGGAACACTTGAGCTGAATCAATCATATGAGGTGCTATGTGTGGATGGAAACATGGAGCCAGAACACAAGCAACTTGAAGTCAAGGGTTTAACCCATATCTTGCATATGCCAAAGAATTTTGAGATAAAGTGGATTAGGTTTATTCTGAGCCGTATCCATGACATGAATTTCTGATTGGAGAAACTTGTGAAAATCACCAAGATGATGGTACACCAAGTGACAGGCTACCCAATACTCAATAAACCTAAGGTGACTAAAACCCTAGCCCAAGATAGTCTAGCTAAGATGACTCTTGTTGAGTTGCACAAAAGAGGCATGAATTTGACTGGAGTCACTGACATGGATATAAAGTTTGGAATTCATGTGATTGCACATAAGATTTATAGTTCCATCCGACCAAACAATTTTTCATGTGAGGCTCTAGATCTGGCATACAAAGTGGTCAAGAACAATCTATCATTCGACTTCACTAAGTTGCAGCTCATCCAACTGAGGAAAAACATGGAGAGAATCTGGGCATCTAAGACCAATCCATGTAATTTTGGTTCACTCTTGGTCTGCTTATTCTTTTATGTTCAAAATTTTTTCCCTTCAAAAGGCACAGTTGTATGGAAGAAAGATAGGCCTATAGTATATCAGATCAATGAGTTTATAGTAGAATTGGGAGACAGTTTTGAAAGCATCATGGATGCTTACTTTGAAATTTTCAAAGAGAAAATGTGAAACAAAATCAGAATTCCCAAAAAATTGGTAGAAGACTATAAGGGAGAAATATGCTTCCTAGTTGACTGTGATAGAGTGCACATCTAAGTAGTTGAACCCAGGGTTGCATGGGTGAAACCTCTTAAATATGAGGTTAACATTGATGAGAGTAGAGATATTATTGAGGCTCTTTTCAATGAGCATGTTGATCGTGAAGCAACATATTTTGGTACTTTTGAATAAGCTAAGGGAATAATATCATTAGAAATCAATATTCCC
Source organism: Thuja plicata (assembly GCA_018584345.1). Classification (NCBI taxonomy): domain Eukaryota; kingdom Viridiplantae; phylum Streptophyta; class Pinopsida; order Cupressales; family Cupressaceae; genus Thuja; species Thuja plicata. Next base: position 2,995,222 of record MU226899.1, read on the forward strand.
CAAATCTTGAAGAGAGGAAGAAAGAGAATTGAGAAGTTTGAAAATAAATATGGCAATTCATCAGACTCTCCTCTTACAATCACCGAAGGCAAAGGAGATGACATAGAGGAAGAAGAAGAAGAACTTGAGAAAGAAGAAGAAGAGGTAGAAGAAGATCCTCCTAAGAAGAAGATGCTAGCCCCCATGAAAACACCAAAGGTTTCTACCCCTACCTTCACAGAAAACAAACCCAGGAAATCTAGAAGAAAACTAAAGTTACAAGAAGAAAATGATGATGAGGAAGAAAAAGTTACATTCAAGAAGCCACCATTTACCTTTGAGAAAAAGGTTGAACAATTTAAGGATAGTGGAATATCAAGTCTCAGATCACTTAGGTATGCTTCCAGAACCAAGGATGAGAAAAAGTTGGTTGAGGATGCATTAGTAGAGAAGATGACAAGATGGAAGTATGATCCATCTCAATTGAAAAGCCAAGTGACTGAAGACCTTCTTAAGGAAATCACCATTCACTGGAACAATGCAGTCCAGAATAAAAGGGACATCAGAAAACAAACCTTGAAGCAAGTCATGCCTACATTAACTAATAAGGCAGTAAAAGATGCTATGTCTAATTATGAGAGTAGACATACTCCAAGGTTTAGAACTTTTCAAATTTTGGGCAAGAAAATAGAGGATGTTGTGCAGACCCCGCCTAGGTTGTGGAAGTCCATTTTTTATATCAAGGGAGACAAAGAAGATGATGAGATAGAGGAACCAAGTACAGACCCTTATGTATAGGTTAAAGATGAAGAACTACCTAAGGTAAATACCATTGATGGATTTGATGTAGAACATATAGCAGTGGAAGTAATGGCATCCATGCCCCAATCACCTAGTCAGATTGTCTTATCTCCGAGAAAGGAAAATACCACAGAGTCTACATTGGGTCTAGTAGGAACCAAGAATCAGGCTCTACCTACTACTGGGAAAAGCTAGATTGAGTCACATCAGGACACTATGAATATTTCAACAGTTGGTACTGATTCTATAGTTAGTGCAATGACAGTTAACAACCTGCTTCAACTGAACACTGAGGATAAGGATGATGGTGGAGAAGGTAAGGAAATCATTCCTTTGCCTAATCCAAAGGTCAAGGGTAAAGAAAAGGAAACAATTACTTATGAAGTTGACCTTGAGGAAGAAATTGTGATTCCTAATTAGGATCTTTCTCGCTTGATAGGTGAGAAGATGGACATCCTTGGGGAGCTATGGAAGAAAAGAGAAAAATATCAAAAGCTCCAAGCTAAGAAGAGAAGGAACAGAGTGCTAGAGGACATCAAAGGTATATTCCTAGATGCACTAGATATTGAGGTCAATAAGAAAGACTCCATAATGGACCAACTTGTTGACATAGTTCACAAGTTTAACAAAGATCTAAGTGGTCAGGAGAAATAGTTGCAGAAGGCAGAGAGGAAATTTGAGAATAAGGTTCTAGAGAATGTTGTAGGTAAGATTGCAATAGATCAGGTGAAGCTATCCACTATTATTATCTCTCTAGAAACCACTATGAATAATGTTGTAGTATTGTTTGTAAAGTTGAGTGACATGCCCAATTTTACCATGGAAATAAAGAATAAGCTACCAAAGATTGACGATGATTTGAAGGCAAGTGCAAGCCAGTTTGCACTTGATCCTGGTTCAAGTTCAACACATTTTGTGAAGATTAGGTGTCTGACTAATCTATAGGTAGAGCTACTAAGGGAAGAAGGAAGAACAAGGGAACCCCTATCAGCAATACAAATCCAACTCATTCCTCATATGGATGTCATGCAAAAACATATTGCTTGCGCAAAGACACTCATCCATGATAAAACATTTTCAGTTGCTGATCATATGATGGAGTTGTCTATATAAATTCAGATTGAGTTGCACATCCTGAAGGTGTTGCAAGACAATTGGGACAAGGCATTGTCTCAAATTTTGAAGGTACATAGTGATTTCCTTTCACATTTTGGTATTACCTTGTAGATATGCATTTTTGGCATTTGTGTCAAAAAAAGGGGGAAAGAAAGAATATATGTATAAAAAGGGGAAATATAGAGTATATCAAAGGGTATATTTATGAGGAAATACATGCACAAAGAAGAGGAAGATATATATAGCAAAGTTACAAAACCAATTTTGAAAAATAAAAAACAAAGTCAGTTGCAACCGAGTTGCAGAGCAGTTTTTGAAATTCAGCTAGAACCCAAGCACATGGTAAGGGGGAATTTTGACTTATCAGTTTGTTTGATGAGAGTTTTTGGTATGATAAGTGTTTGTGTCACTAATGCCAAAGGGGAAAATTGTAGACCTTATGGGAAGACATATTTTCAATTAGTGCCAAAACACTTAGTCGTTCATATGGTTAGAGTGTTAACTGATCTACCATCTTGAAGTGTTAACCGAGCCAACAACTTGAAATGTTAATCGAGCTAAGCAGTTAGAGTGTCAACCAAGTTGACAGTATCTACCAAGATTTAGTGTCAACCGAGCAGTTAGTTCCTAGTAGTGTCTGCTGAGTCACCAATGTTAACTGAGTTGCATACCATCTCCAAGTGATCAATTTGGATTGGACACCTAGTGTCAACCGAGTGCCAGAGTTGCCAAGTTCACTGTGTCACCTGAGTGTTAGTATATCACCCGAGTGGATTACTGGACCTGAGTATCAGCATTGAGCCAACTTGGTGAATATTTTTTGAAACTATCTAATATGATTGAAGCCGACTTATAGAGGTAATTGATTTGCATAGGTATATATGTGAGACAGTTTGTTTATCCAAATAATAATCATTACAACAACATTGAATACATTTATAGATGTGAATATGAATAGGCAGACTGATTAGAAGGCTATAGCAGTATAAATGAACAACAAAGACTCATCTATCACATTTAGGTGATTAGTACTACATTAAAGAATCTTATTCAGCAAATCAAAGTTGCATAGAAAATCATTCACTGGTTCATCCTAACAGGTGTATCAATAAAATCCTTTAATAGGGTGGACCTAACAGTCCTTCACAAATATGCTAATAGGGTGCATACTTAATTGTATTGTATAAATTCTTTCACAAGGTCGACCTAATAGTCCTTATTGATCCTAACAGGGAAGATCATTAGAAGTGGTCAATTGTAAGCCTTAACAGGCCAACTTTACAACTGCAGTTCTAGAGCTTGTGGGTATCATCCCCACACCAGTTTTACTTTCTATTTGGAAGGTTTTGTTAATCTCTAAGTTTTTGTTGATCATTTAGTGTCCACACTTACTCATCTATTCAGGTAGATTGGGTCAGCTACCACTATGGCCGAGATAAAATAGTATAGGCCGAGCTACCCAAAAATTCATTGCCAAGAAGAACAAATAATAGATGCTGAGCTATTTGTCAATTCAGTGCTGAGTGCCAGAGACTTAAGTGTCAAGCAAGACAGTTTTTCATACATGTCAGATATGACACAAACTTTAAGGTAATATATTTGGGCTGACTTATGGGTGTTTTGGGTGTGAAGCACTTTATATTCTCTACGGAGTTAATTACACATTTAATTATTTTATCCTATGTGTGGCATGAAGCCAATCATAAAATTGGAATGCCTAGGAGGCATAAGTTTTATTTTTGATCATTGATCTAGATCTATTTGCCAGATTTAAAGTGTATAATAAGATTGCTTCTTACCCTAATTATAAGCGTGAACGACTGGAGAGCATAGAGAGAAGCTGCATACATACATGAGAGATGTGTGAAGGGTTGTTTTGTTAAGAAGCATAGATCTAGTAGAGTAGAAGAGTAGTGAGCAACAGAGTAAGGACATATCAGATTAGAAGATCAGAAAAGATATTATAAAGAGGAGATTTGTTATCAGCATCAGAGTGCATATCGAAGGATCATATCTTGAGACATTCTAACAAGTGTATCAAGTGAAATCTCTTAACAAAGTGGTTCTAGCAGGCCTTTCTAAATCTCCTAGCAGAGTGCTTACTTTACTGTAAGTTGAAATCCTTTCACAAGGTAGATTGTAATGATCTAAATCTCTTAACCAGGTAGACCTTTGACCAGGTAGATTGCATATTGTAATCAAACTTTTGTAGCCCTAATAGACACACTTTATTGCTGCAATAGTGAAGAATTTGAGGGTGTCATCCCCACCCCAGTTTTACCTATTTGGGTTTGTGGGTTACCAAATTCTGTGTATTGTGTTATTCATTTACTGTCATGGATGCTACTAGATGTTAGATTGATTACATATTTATATGATTGTGGATCATTTTGGTTTAAAGTGATTAAAGTTCAAGATCTGATTCACCCCCCCCTCTCAGTATCTTGGTTTCCCAATATTTTATTTCCAATAATTGGTATCAGAGCTTCATTCTCCTAAAAAAGGTTTTAATCAGCTTGAGAGTATAGATCTAGAGATGGAGATTTACAGATTGGGTAAAGTCATTGAGAATCAAAAGATTGAAATTCAGCTAACATTACATCAGCTTGAGACAACTAGACAAGAATTGAGGAGGTCATTGACATCTAGGAAAGAATTGGCCAAACAAATGAATGATACTCATTATCTGGAAGAACACACTGCAAATCTATTTCAGAATGGAGATTCTACTTAGAGCGATGCAGCAATTGCAGATCTACTGGAAAAGAATAATGCACTATGTGAAGAAGTTAGGAACCTGGAAAGAGAACAATAAATGCAGACAGTAAGACTATGAGAATTAGTGGAACAAAAGAAGAAAGATGAAGATGACAAAGCTATGGTAGAAGAAGATAAAAGAATGATGATTGTCAGACTTGATGAAAGGACACATGATGTGCAAATGATGACAAATAATGAGGTTGACATGGAAAATCAACTGCTACTTGCAAATTAGGAGATCAGTAGGAAAGACATGGAAATTGTGAATCTGAGATCTAAGAATAGTCAGTTGAAAGATGAATTTAGATCTAAGAAAGAACTGAATGAAAGGTTGAACAAACCTAATGAAGCTTTGATTCATTTCAAGAATCTGATGGAAGAATCAAGGAGACCTAAAGATTCTTCTCGATTAGGTCACACTGAACCAAAGACATCTACTAAGAAAGGAGAATCATCAAAGACTGGTGAAAAGAGGTATGAAAAGACAAAGATCAACAAACTTGTATGCCACCATTGTGGCAAACCAGGACACACTACAAACATTTGTCGAAGCAAGAATGGTAAGTCCAATCCTAAACCTAAGTTCAATGGTTATTGCTTTAACTGTAATAAATTTGGACATAAAGCACATGAATGTTGGGCTAAGGAAAATGATGCACCTCCCACATAAAGAATCAATGGATATTGTTACAATTGTAAAAAATTTGGACATAAGGCACAAGATTGCAAATCTAATGCTAAACAACAATGGACATCAAAGACACAAGCAAAAGCACCAAGAAAAGGCAACACTTACAATTGGGATTATAACACAAGGAAAAGTTGTCATTACTGTAAAGAGTATGGATATGCACCTGAAGACTGGATAAAGACACATTTCAGGGGAATATCTAAGAGTTGGATGAATGGAAGCCTAGTTTGTTTTAGTTGTTTGAAAATTGGTCATACTAAGAGAGAGTGCAAGACAAGAGTACCTGCTCCCACTGTTGAGGAAATTAGGGCACAGATGAACCAGACATGGGTAAGGAAAATAGAGCCAAGCAGCAATGAATCTACTAAAGCCGAGGGCACCCAATCCAATGGATCAGGTGATCACACAATCTCAAACTAAGCAGATGAGGTACGTAAGGAACTATATTTAAATTTCATATCTTACATTAGTTCCTAACATATACTATGCAAAAGTCCATATCTACATATGAAAAGATGCATCGGGACATATTTTAAAGTTAATGTAGCAAGCAAAGTCACTTAAGCACTAGAGGTGCTGAGCATCAGTATTATACTAAGATCGAGCTCATTGGCATATGTGCCAAGCTAGTTTAGGTTACGATTGAGAGATTGTCAAAGTCGGCTGAGGATAGCTATTTTGCACTAACTCCAATGAATAGAATATTTATTACAAACCTACCTCGAAGCCTATAAAGGGATGAACCATTCATGATTCATTTCACCTTGCGATTTGAGATTTCTTGAAGTGTTGAAGCATTGGTGAACTTGATTTTAGAAGAGATTTTCAAAGAATTTTATATCATGTCGTCGACTATTCAGCAAAAGTGCAAACTTTGATAGTTTCTGAGGTACTCTATTTCATCTTTGAAACCCTTTTTCTTGAAATCATGGCTGCTAGTTCATCTGCACCAGTTAAGGGAATGGAGAAGGAATTGATAGAAGTTCAATTGGTGAGGACCAACACCTGTGTGCCTCCCAACTTTTGAGTCATTCCTGAGAGTGCGATCAAAAGTGATCTGACTGGAGCCCTATCTTCAATCCCTCTAAAGGTACTCATGATTCATGAAATTAGGGCATGTTACATGTATAAAATTAGTGAATTTGGAGACCACGAGCTGAGGGAATCCTACGGAAAGCTATGTATAGACGGGGCCCTAAAACCTGAACACAATCATTTAGCTGAGTGAGGGTTAACTCAAGCCCTAGAGTTTCCAAGGAATTTAAAGGAAGAATAGATCAAAATTGTGCTTAGAAGGGTACATGATATGAGAATGTGGCTGGATAATGGACCAGTAAAGATTACCAAGGATATCATACATCGTGTAACTGGTTACCCTACAATCAATGGGAAAAGGACCATAAAATGCCAAAGTAAAGAAGACATAGAGAAGATCACTAAAGCCATATGGAACAAGAGAGGAATGACTATTTCCACCATCGAAGACCTAGAACTTGATTTTTCTATGAGGGTTATAGCTCACAAGTTCTATCAGTCAAGCCGACTGGACAACGTGCCTTGCATTGTAGTAGACCAAGCATGGAAGATCATCAAGAAGGATCACACATACGATCTTACCAAGCTACAACTAACATAGCTTGCTAAGAACCTTGCATCAATCAAGAAAGTGAAGAATTCTATGTGTAAGTTCAGATCCTTGCTTGTATACATATTTTTCTATGTTCAAAAGACTTTTCCTACCTATGGAAACATAGTATGGAAAACAGATAGACCTATCACCTAACAGATAAATGTACTGATTCAACAGTTAGGTGATAATTTTGATAATGTGATGGGAACATACTTTGTGGAGTTCAAGAAAAGTATGAGACTGAGAAGCAGAATTCGTAGTTCACTAGTGGAACAACATTATGATGATGTGTGTTTTCTAGTTGACATAGATTATACTTATGTTTAGGTTGTAGTACCTAGGGTATCATGGTTAAGGCCATGACCATATGAAGTAAACATAGATGAAACATCTGTAGCAATCACAACACTCCTAGCAGAGGAAATTGACAGTACTGCTAAATATTTTGGTAATTATGAAGAAGCCAAGGCCAAAATTTCTATGAACCTAAAGGTTGAAACCATGGAAAGAAAGAGGAAAAAGATTGTCAAGAATTTGAAGAAGATGGTTGGCATTGCAAGTGATGAGGAAGCAGAGGATGCTCCTCTAGACTTATCTACTAGACAAGAAGTTGAGTCTGAAGAGGATGTAGTTGTTAAGGGGAAAGGGAAATAGCCAATGGTTGCCAAGGCAACCAAAGCAAGAAAATTTAAACCTTAGGCTACCCTTCCTATTGTAAATAGACCAAGGACTAGGGCATCATCTATTTCACCTCCTATGGTGATAACATCAATCTACACAAGGAAGAATGTTGCTGAGAGAAGCTCAGGGAAGAAGAAACAAGTCAAGACCAAGGTAGTGTTGAGCAGTTCTGCCAAAAGACTAAGGAAAAGGAAATTAATCTTGAGTGATGAAGAAGATGAGGAAAAAGACACTGATGTTTCGAGAAACATACCTACAGCATCATTCAAACATCCTATAGAAATTGATGAGGTATGCAAGAACATTAGAAGTTCAACTAGGTTATCTGGATTTAAATTTATCAAGTATGAAAAGAAAAGTATAGAGAATAAGGTCAAGTTACAAGAAGCTCTATTATACATGATGAGTACATTCAAATTGACACCTATAGAGATAGGGAACAATGTCCCTATAGAACTTTATGATTTCTTATCTAGTAAAGTGGAATTTGCATTGATGTCTAAAAGGCAAATTAGGGAAGCAACTTTGGATAGAGTCATCCCACAATTGACAAAGAAATAAAAAGCAAAATTTGTTGATCAATATAAGCAAAAGTTTGTATCCAAATATAGAGCTTATGCTATTTTGAAGAATGATATTGAAGGAGGTAGTACAAAAAAGTACTTGAATTTGGAAAGAGATTTTTGGGTTGGCAGTTCCAAAAGAGAAGAAAACAGATTAAGGAACTTCTGAGAAAATTACCACTGATCAAACAGGAACAGAAATTGAAACACAAAAGGAAATATGTGATGATAAAAATACAGACTTGACAATGGATAGTCCCATTGACACCACATTCGACAATGTTAGCAATGTGGATGTCGAGGATCAGGATGAGCTGACAGACACAACTATTGAATCGCCTATCAAGGCTATTGAGGTTTATGAATAGATAAATGAAGAAGAAGGAGCCGAGAAAGAGAAACCAGAAGATCAAGAGGTAAATACAAAAAATCCACCTATTATAGAGATTGCTCAGACATTATTAAACAGCGAAGACAAAATGGAAGCAACTGGAGACAAGCCTAAAGAACAAGAGGCTATACAAGTGTTGGTAAACCTACCACACTCTGCTTCATCTACCCCCACTAGACCCAAAATGGGGAATGTACCTAACCAACAAGAAATATTGATTAAGATGAAGTCAACAACTGAATTGCTTACTGACAAAGGAAAGGAAATTATTGAAAATAAGCCGGTTGACAGCTCACCTGAGCCCAAAAGGAGGAAGCTACATAAGAAGAAGTCACCAAGAATGGATGCCACATTAGATGAAGTAGTTGTGATTCCTAAATGGGATCTTGAGAACTTGTCATACGAGCAGATTCAGACCCTTCAAGAACTTTTGAATAGGAAGAAGAGACAGGAAGAAATCAAGAGAGAACAAAAGAAGAAGCAAGTTCTGCATGACATTAAAGTTATTTTTGTAAATGCCTTTGATATGAATGATGTAAATGACTAGGCACCTATACTAGGATAGCTAGTTCACATTGTACAAAAGGTGACTGATGATAATATAGAGGAAAATGAAAAACTAATGCAATGGTCTAAGAGAAAGTTTGAGAAAAAAGTACTAGAAAAGATAGCTACACAACAGGTTGAACTTTCCTCTCTAATTGAAATTCTAGAAGGAGTAGCAAACAATGTATTTTCTTTGTACAAAAGACTATGTGATGAATCTTTCTTCACCAAAGAAAATTAGTAGTTAATTGAGAAATTGCAACTAGATATGAAGTCAACTACAAGTTCACTAAGCATGGAGGGTATCTCTAGCTCCATTCATTTCAATAATTTAACTCATACACAAAGGAGGTTAGCCAAACTTATGGCTGAAGATGGCCAAATCAGGGAAAAATTGATTATGATTCAAGCTAATCCGATACCTCATATGAGGGTTATGTAGAAAGAACTCATAGCTACCAGAGAACTGATAAAGAGAGACTCTCATTTCTCTACTACAAACATTTTGGCAAGTCTTGTAGCTGAACTAGAAGTTAAGTTGGAATTTATGAAGTTTGTTAAAGATAGTTGGGAAACTTCATTTTCATTGATTCTACAACTTCATAAATAGTTTTGGATAAGTATAACCTAATCCCACCAGCAATCAGTGACAAAAACAAGGGGGAATCAGGAAAGGAAGGAACAAATGTGCCGAAGGTATAATATGTTTTGAAGGCATGAAGTAGGAAGTATAATCAAAGGGGGAGTACTATATGTACTTAGGCAATTTTTGTGGATGTAAAAAAATGATAAGTGTTTTTTCCACTAAGTATCAAAGGGGGAGATTGTTAATCTCTAAGTTTTTTTTGATCATTTAGTGTCCACACTTAGTCATCTATTCAGGCAATTTTGGTCGGCTACCACTGCGGCCGAGCTAAAACAGTATAGGCTGAGCTACCCGGCAAGTCGTTTCTGAGTAGAATAGATCATAGATGTCGAGCTATCCAGAAATTTAGTACCAAGTGCCAAAGACTTAAGTGCCAAGCAAGATAGATTTGCATACATGTCAGATATGATACAAACTTTAAGGTAATATGTTTGGGTTGACTTATGGGTGTTTTGGGCCGACATATGTGAAGCACTTAATATTCTCTATAGAGTTAATTAAACATTTAATTTTTTTATCCTATGCGTGGCATGAAACCAATCAAAAAATTGGAATGCCTAGGAGGCATAAGTTTTATTTTTGATCGTTGATCTAGATCTATTGGACAGATTTGAAGTGTATAATAAGATTGCTTCTTACCCTAATTATAAGCGTGAGCGATTGGAGAGCACAGAGAGAAGGTGCATACATACATGAGAGATGTGTGAAGGGTTGTTTTTTTAAGAAGCATAGATCTAGCAGAGTAGAAGAGTAGTGAGCAGCAGAGTAAGGACATATTAGATTAGAAGATCAGAAAAGTTATTATAAAGAGGAGATCCGTTATCAGCATCAGAGTGCATATCAAAGGATCATATCTTGAGACATTCTAACAAGTGTATCAGGTGAAATCTCTTAACAGAGTGGTTCTAGTAGACCTTTCTAAATCTCTTAGCAGAGTGATTACTTTATTGTAAGTTAAAATCCTTTCACAAGGTAGATTGTAATGATCTAAAGCTCTTAACCGGGCAGACCTTTAACCAGGTATATTTTATATTGTAATAAAACTTTTGTAGCCCTAACAGGCACACTTTATTGTTGCAGTAGTGAAGAATTTGTGGGTGTCATCCCCACCCTAGTTTTACCTATTTGGGTTTCTGGGTTACCAAATTCTATGTATTGTGTTATTCATTTACTGTCATGGATGCTACTAGATGTTAGATTGATTATATATTTATATGACTGTGGATCACTTTTTTTTAAAGTGATTAAAGTTCAAGATCTTATTTACCCCCCCTCTTAGTATCTTTCTTTCTCGATATTATATTTCCAACAGGCTTCTAGGTCATCGAATCTTGTGTCAAGTGTTATGAATGTTTATTGCTTTTCTATTCCATGCATGCAATTAGATTAGACAATATAATGAAGGATAAAAGTGAACAAGTTTTATTGGTTCTTGATTCACCCCCCTCTCTCAGTCACCTAGCCTGTAATATATTTCCAACACATACACACACACACACACACACATATATATGTATGTGTGTATGTATGTATGTATGTATGTATAATACATACATATATATATATATATATATATATATATATATGTATGTATATGCATATGTATATATATGTATATATGTATATATATGTATATATATATGTATGTGTATATATATACATATATATGTATGTTGAAGACAATTATTCAATTGTGTATTGTCATTGATGTTACGAAAATGGTTACTCAAATGTAATGATTTGATGTATTAACCGAGCTGTATCAGTTAATGAAAGAAATTTAGTACTAACCGAGTTCACTCAGGCATTACAATAAGTTTGGTTTCAGCCAAGTATCATTCGGGCATCAAAGGATTACAGTGCCAACCGAGTTATGCATTTAGTGTCAACCGACTAACAATAGTTTGCACTTTATATTTAATTGGTTAATTGCAGCTGACGGACTTAAGTTTTATTGTTTACTTGAGTATTCAAGTCGACTTGATAAGGCTTATTATATATATACAAGTTCAAGTTTGGATTGAATGAGGTGAAGAAGAATTCTTTAATATGAAGAATGAAGGCGAAGTAAGAGGGAATTTTGATTAAGGACAGAACATCCAGACCGAGTTGCATAATAATATTTGATTAGTGAGGATCCAGTTAAAGCCAGTACAAAAATCTGTATGTGCAAAGGAATTTTCTTCATCAATCATGCCAAACTCATTGTTACTCTCTAACAATTATAGCAGTGATCAAAATCTCTTGACAAAGTAGACTTAACAGTATTTTCATAAATCCTCTTACAAGGTGGCATTTCTACATTGAAGTGTTTGAAAACCTCTAACAAGGCCACTCCAAACAGGGTGATTAAATCCTCTAACAGTGTCACACCTTACAGCATATTTTGTAATGTTTAACAAGGTTGGCTCCTAACAGGGCTCACTTCAGAAGAGTGAAAAATAGTAACTAGTTGCAATTGGTGGTTTTCCCAAATTGGGTTTCCATGGTAAATCGTGGTGTCATCTGTGTACATGTTATTTGCTTTATTCTTTATGTTTCTGCACTTAATCACTAAAGGTTAATCACATTTAAAATCTTAAGATTTCCTTGTTAACTAAGTAATAGTAGAATATCTTTGTTAATCGAGTAACAGTGATAAGTTTGATAAGTTTGATTAAGACATCTAATGATCTTAGATTTTTTTTTGCAGTAACGTATTCACCCCTCCCCTCTCAGTTACTCAGCTCAATTCCAACAATGTGTGTGTGTGTGTGTGTGTGTGTGTGTGTGTGTGTGTGTGTGTGTGTACATATACATATACATATGTACATATATACATACATGTATACACATATACAAATATACATATACATATGTACATATATACATACATATATATATACATATACATGTATATATACATATGTACATATATACATACATATGCATGTATATATATATATCTGTGTATATGTATGTATGTATGTATGTATATGTATGTATGTGTGTGTGTGTATATGTGTGTGTGTGTGTGTGTGTGTACTTTAGAGTATTTCTAGTTAAATAAGAAAGAATTATTTCTAGTTAAATAAGAAACGATTATATACCATTAAATCATAATTATATTTATAATTAAGAAGAGGACATAATTTTGAAAGGCATTTTCCTTTAGCATTGTGAAAAGAAAATAGGAAAGGAGAGAAAGTTTATTTCTCTTTGAAATCCTTGAAATTGAACATTGCAAATAGATTTGGTTATTCATTAAGCTCATAATCAAATTGAATTGTTTGGTGAAAGGATCTCAATGATTATTACTTGCTTAACATTCAATTCTATCCAAGAATATCTATTTGAAATTTTGCAAAATATTAAGTTGGATTATTAAAAAATGTAATTTCGCATTTGACTTCTTTATTTATTCATGCTCTCACATTCTTGGGATAGAAATATGTATTATTTTTAATATATTTTAATTAATTTGTGAAATAATTCAATTATTTTTTACCAATTACTGAAATAATATATTTTAATGTTAATAAAAATTTATATTTTGAAAAATATAAATTGATACATTTAATACCTTATAATTTTTTTATTCTTATATGTTTGTGGATACATTAGAATATGATATATGATGTTTAGGTCCTATATGTTGATGTAGCCCAAAATACTATTAACAAAAATTATTCAGAAGATACACAAAAAAATGCTACAGAATTTGAATTCTTCATTAACTTCTCCAACTTACTCTCCCTCTATAGTGAAATAAAACTCCTACTTAATACAATTCTGAAAATTACCATATTTGGCAGGTTTTCGGGAAAAAATAGATTTTTCCATTTTTGGTAATTTTTAAAACTCATCCTATGAATCCCGATTTTTCCCAAGAAAAGATCCCAACTAAGGCAAGTCAAATTGCCAACTAATCAACGAAATCAGAAACATGATTTCGGATTTATTACAAAAACAAAACTCAAAAAATTGGAAAGAAAAAGAAAAAGCCAATTTTGGAGGTCAAGATGAAATTTCAGGCTCCCAAAAAATGGTTGAAACAGCCACCAACAAAGCTAGCTAAGTTGGAATTGCCATCAACTCTAGCTCACGAATCTGCCTGTAAATTTCAGCCAAAACCCACATCTGAGTCAAAATTTATGACCCTCTGAAGCTCCCACATCATTCTCCCCTGCTTGAAAAGAATGCAGCTCCTGCAAGTTCCGGTTCTCAAACTGCTTCCATTTAGGCTCATCTAGCTTCTTCAAATCTGATTCTGAATTCCAGGTGCTATCTGCTGGTGCCAATCCTTCCCACTGCATAAGATATTTGTGGTAGTCACCTTGACGAGTTTGAATTGTGCTCTTGTCTAGAACCTGTGCCACCTTTTCCTTTTTTTCTCATCTTTTTCTCCATTTCTTGATTTTATCCTTCCTTTTCTTTGTCCTTTCATTTTGGAGATGATCCCACTAGATCATCACATGTCCCTTTAACTTGGTGCATGCAAACCTTATCTTCTTTTCTTCTGTCATAGACTTCCATTCAAAAAACTTCCCCATCTCATTTAACCAATCTATCACTTCCTCTGGCTTAAGACTACCTAAATAGTGTGAAATATCAACCTTGATTGCTTCATTTTTTCCCTCCAATACTCTAAGCAACCTCTCTTCGAAACTCACTGCTTCTTCTTGTCCTTCTTCTATTCCTTCAGCTCCTTGGTTTGTTTCTCCATCATATTCATCTTCTTCTCTTTGTAATCCATGGTTCTCCAATCAGTTCGTGAGATCTGCTACTTGTCTTTGCAAGCTTATCATATCTCTCTGCATCTAGGTAAGACCTCTACCTCTTCCTCTTCCTCTTCCAGCCATCATCCCGCTCTGATACCAAATGATGTAGCCCAAAATACTATTAACAGAAATTATTTAGAAGATACACAACAAAATGCTACAGAATTCAAATTATTCATTAACTTCTCCAACTTAATCTCCCTCTATAATGAAATAAAACTCCTACTTAATACAATTCCGAAAATTACCATATTTGGCAGGTTTTCAGGAAAAATAGATTTTTCCATTTTTGGTAATTTTTAAAACTCATCCTATGAATCTCAATTTTTCCCAAGAAAACCTCCCAACTAAGGCAAGTCGAATTGCCAACTAATCCACAAAATCAGAAACATGATTTCGGATTTATTACAAAAACAAAACTCAAAAAACTGGAAAGAAAAAGAAAAAGCCAATTTTGGAGGTCAAGATGAAATTTTAGGCTCCCAAAAAATGGTTGAAACGGCCACCAACAGAGCTATCTCTGTTGGAATTGCCATCAACTCTAGCTCACGAATCTGCCTATAAAATTTCAGCCAAAACCCACATCCGAGTCAAAAGTTATGACCATCTGAAGCTCCTGCATCATATGTCTTCTGGATAGGACCGCTTTCACCGCAATTATGTTTTGTTGGCTGACTTGATGGGTTTACCTTAACCCCTTCTCTAGTTGACCTAATTTATGTCTTGCATAAATCTAAATTATATATATATATATATATATATATATATAGAGAGAGAGAGAGAGAGATTTTTTGGAGTGTGGAAGATGTGAATCTAAGGTAGCAAAGATGTGGTGAAATGATTGGTCCATAATTGTCAAATAGTTGCTTGAGGGAGTGAGTAAAGAGTAGTTGCATTCAAGGGAGGTTGTTGGAAGCAATATCCTAAAAGCATATACTTTTATAATTATTTTCATGTATTTTGTGTTAGGACAGTGAGTCTCCTCTAAAATTCCTTCTTTGTATCTTTCTCAAAGATAGAGAGTCTTTGTAGAAAGTTGATTATGTCTTTATTTAAGATAGTGAATCTTGGCTGCAAATCTGACAGTGAGACTCTTTGTAATACTTTTCTGATATTGTGAATCTCTATTTTTTTTCTATAATTGGTACTAGAGAAAGGTTTCTCTAGAGTAAGCTTAACCACTTGAGGAAGGTCCAAGATGGAAGAATATGGATCTTACAAGGCTCCTAAGTTTTCTAGTTCAAACTTCAACCTCTCATAAGTAAGAATGGAATAATCCTTATCATCATCAAGGTTTTGTATCTAGAACTTTTTCATAGATGGTTATATTCCTACAAGTTCTATAGTTATTGTTACATATGAGAATAATGGAAAAGAAACAAATGCAATTTTCAGTAGACTTGAAGATGTAGAACTTGTAAGGGTAATGTATTACATTGTTGCTAAATAAATTTGGGATAAGCTTAGTGACATATGTGAAGTTGTACTAAGATGAAATAGATAAGATGAAAAATTTTAGAACTAGATTTGAATCTCTAAGGATGTCTAAAGATGAAAACTTTTCTAACCAGATATGGTCTGGGTAGATGACATTGTAAATAGAATCATATTAATTAGTGGAGAAATAAAAGAAGATGAATATGTTAAAAATATTCTCATATCTCTTCCAAAAATGTATAGCTCTAAGGTTTCTACCATTGAAGAAAGCAATTTCTTGGACAAATTTATACTACATCAATGTATCATGGTACTCTAATTGCATATAAAATGAGAGTGCTTGACAAGGATGATCCATAGAGGGAGGAAGCACTCAAAGTTGGTAAAATGGTAAAGGATGATGTTGATCAACTTTATGGCTATGAAGATGTTGAAGAAAATTTTGTAAGAAGGTTAATTAAAGACACTAGTAAATACAAAGGGGTAAAAGTACAAACCTGTGTCACACTTTTACAAAGTAAAAGGACCACGACATTCAAAATGTTCAACTTTAACGACATAAAAGGTGGTATTTGTATTTAGAATTTGAGGATGATGTAAACTAAAGAAATGTGTAAAAATGGATTAAGTTTATTTCTATAATTTTTTAAAAAAAATTTGAACAAGAATGTACATAGTTTTCTAATTTTTGAAGTCCATTTTTCCATTGCTAAAAACTGTTGAAAATCTGGGGTCTAGTTCCCTCCAAATAATCTATTTTTCCTCTAATTTCAGAATATGTTATAGATAAAATGTATATCTAGTGCAGAAAAGAAGAAAGATTGGTTTTCAATGTATATTTTCTCCGTTATGACTGCTCAAAGTTGAACTTATCAGAAATTGACAGTTTTCATCTCCCTCCAAATTTCCCCTATCAAATCTATACCATTCAAAAAAAAAATTACATATTCTTAAAGAAGACTCTCTCCTCTAGTATTAAATATAAATTTTAAATTTTTTTGATATGATTTACTATTTTTTTATGTATTTGAAGCAACATCTACTCGAATGTTAAAATACCTACTTTTTGCATTTTGAAATTATAATATATTAGATCTAATCAAAATATTATAAACTTTATATGACAATAATCTTGACTCTGAGCTCTACAAAAGGGTATTTTTCATATTTTTTAAAAATATCATTAAAAAGAGTAGGGATTATTGAAACATCGATTTTCTAAAATAATTTCATTTCTCTAGTAATTGGTATAAAACATGCATTTAATAGACATTTCCAATTGGAAAAGTTTAACCACTTATCTAGCTTAGCTAGAATGAATTTAGCTAGACCATATGTTTGACAGAAACTAATTTTTATTTAGAAATACTCAAATTTAGCTGTGCTGATAAGTGGTCCTGAAACGTGACACGACTTTGTGCTTTTACCCAAAGGTATGTTACCTTTCATTTTTTAAATTGTGGTAGAATTAGACATTTTTATTCTAAATGTCCTTTTTTGAGAATTAAAAGATATCTGTAAAAGAGAGAATTTCAAAAGAAGTATATATTCCAAATATAATAGTTGTTCCTCAAAAGATGAAGGTAAAAATAATTTAAATGATAAAACACTCTTGATTACCATAAGAGTTGAAGATAAGAAGAATGATGTCAAGGATTATAAGATGAACAGTACATTGCATTATGATAAATATAATGAACAATCAATGATTGTAGACTAATTTTCACATTAAAAAAAGAACATACTTGGGCGATTGACAATAGATATTCTCATCACATGGCCGATGATAAAGGAAATTTAATCAATCTCAAGAAGTGGGATGGAGGCTCAATAAAATATGGTGGTGAAGAATCTACCCCAATCTATGGAAAGGGAACAATAATATTGATGGGAAGACCAAAATAGATGATATTTTATATGTTAGAGGATTGAAACATAACATGCTCAGTATTATCCAAATGTGGAGAAATGGATAAGTCTTACACTTCATGACAAAGGTTTTGAAATCTGTAAATGAAGTTCAAAACTTGTAGGACAAGGAACCATGACTGATAGGAATGTATATCAATTTATGGAGGCTAAAGGAAGGAGTTGTTTGATGGCACAAACTAGTGATTGTTGGTTGTGAAAAAAATGACGTGTCACATCAAATTTGACAATATGGTGAAAATAAGTTCTACAAATGTAGTAAGGTACATGTCAAGGATCATCGAGACCTCAAAAACTCTATGCAAGGAATGTGAAATGAGAAAGTAGAGAAGGAAAAAGTTCAAGTGCAAGTCGTGATCCTTTGCAAAGCCTTTGAGCTAGTGGATACTGATCTTTGTGGACTCACCACAATAAAAATGACTCAATGGTGAAAGGATATTTATATTCTAGGATGACATGGATTAATTTCTTAAGAGAAAAATAAAAATCTCTAGAAAGGTTTAAATCTTTTAAAATTTTGGTTGAGAACGAAGTAGATGTTTAAATTAAATGCTTGAAGTGAAATAGAGGTAGATAATTTTATTCAAATGAGTTTGAAAGATATTATGAAGATCATGATATTAGGAGACATATATATTCTCCTAGAAACCCACAAAAAATGGGCTACTAGAAAGGAATAATAGAACAATTTAGGAAATGGAAAGAACAATGAAGAAAGATGCAAATCTACCTGATGTATATTGGAAAGGAGTGGTCAACAATTCATTCTAAATATTAAATAGAGTATAGTTTAGGATCAATATCTCTAAGACCCCCTATGAGCTATTATATGGAATACTTACTACGGTCAAGTATATTAAAAATTTTGGTGGAGGATACTACATTAGAAGTGATGAAGCAGATTAAGGAACGATTACGTCAAGATGTGATGAAGGAATCTTTCTTTGTAACTCAACTTGAAGAAAATCTTATAAATGATAGAAAAAAAATTACAAGTATGGTTGAGAGAAAAAATTTTAAAATACATAAATACTGGATTCATGTCATATAAGACCCTAAAGCCTGTGAGACTAAAGAACCTCTATGAATGGAGGAAGAAGAAGATGAAGAAAAGACAAGGAGATGGGACATGTGTAAGAAATAACCCCAAAGACTCCAAAAAGGTTTTTAGAGTGTGAGATTGATGTAATCCATGTTTTTATCATCAATATTTTCATTGATGTCAACATATCCTTATTCCAAACTTTAGTGTATCGGTTGTTGTAGAACCGACTAGATTGGTGTATCGGTTGTGTATCAGTTGATGTGAAATGATAGTCTATATGCTTTGGTTAAGGTTATCACTAAGAGGTTTGTGTGAGTGTTCTTCATTGAATGAAACATATGTTTGTTTGGATCGATCCTATTTGGATGTGTATCCTTTATATTTTCTAGTCCTAGCTATATGGATGTAAAATTTTGATCATATATGTTGGAACCAAATGTTTTGGAGATGGTATAACATGTTGGCTTGAGAAAGGTATATTTTAATGTTCAAGGTAGTCCTAATTTAATTCCTTACTACCGCTTGAATTTCTTGGTGTGACCTATTTCAAATTGTCTGTCCGACCTAGTGGATGATTATGATTTTGTATATATAAGAGAAAGGAATTAGTTGTTGGAGAGATACAACACAATACATATCAAGGATAAGTATTTGTGTGTGGATCAATATCCCTTTGTGTATCAACGGTGAGCCTCTATGTATTGGCAGTTAGCCTTTGTGTCTTAGTAGTGATCCTTTGTGTATTGTTAGTGAGCCTTTGTGAATTTGGTAGTGAGCCTTTGTAAATATCAACATATTGGTGTCACCTTAATAGGTGTTTTACATTTCATGATAATTATCTTCTCTATAGTTTTTCCCATCTTTGGTTTCCACGTGAAAATCTTAGTGTTCTTTGTATCAGTGTTTATATGCTATTAATGCTTACAGTTCATGTGGATATTTGATGTGCTTAACTGAGAAATATAAAGTTTATAATATTTTTGGTTAAGTGTAGATCGACAAAAGAAAAGGTGTATCAATTATGTGGGAATAATTTCTTCATCCCCCTCTTAGTTGTTTTTCTTATGCAACAATTGGTATCAGATTGTGGTTCCTTGGTGAAGAAGGTTACCTATTTGAGGCATATCCACTAGCGCACAAATTGAATACCCTTCGTTTGATGGATCAGGTTATAGTTCATGGAAAGATTAGATGAAAGGATACTTGGTATCAAATGGTTATAGGACTTGGAAGCATGTGGAGACAAAGTATGTATTTCCTCATAATGGTCTTACCACTCATGATGAAATTGATTCATATGAGGAAAATGAAAATGAAAGGTATGTTATTACTAGTGCTTTATCAAAGACTGGATTAAAAAAAGTTATTTCTTTGAAAACTACATCATGAAGTTTGGGAAAAGTTGAAAGAGATCTATGAGGGGAATCACAGAGTTAAGTTACCTTAAAAACTAAAAGCTAAAAAACATTATGAGAATATATGAATGGAAGATGGAGAATATAGCAAGAGATATTTTTAGACGATTGAAAATGTAGTGAATGAAGTCAAGAATCAACGAGGAATTATTATCGATGAAGATTTTATGGAGAAGGTCTTGATGACATTACCAGATAGCTACAATGAAAAGATCTTGGCAATTAAAGAGGGGTATGATCCAAAAAAGTTTACAAAAGAACATTTTTTGGTACCCTAACAACATTTGAGTTAAGAAAGTTTGGAAAAGATAAGAGCATATATGAAATGGCATTCAAATAAAAAAATCATATGATGATTAGGATGGTGATGAATAGGAATAATTTGAAGAAAACTTTACAAGTAGTTTGAAGAAAGGTACTGACAAGTATAAAGGTGTGTTACCTCCAAAAAATTTAGATGTGCTAAAATTGGTCATTTGGCAACTAGGTGTCCAGAGAAAGGTCCTAGATAGAATTTTAAGAAATTCAACAAGAAAGATTACTATGTGAATGAAGATGCTAGTATCTCAGATGATGAATCAAAGAAAAATGATTGTTTGTTTTATGTTGAAGAGGATGAAAAATTAGAGGTAGATATTACTAACATCTGTGTTGAAGTTTATAATGATGTTGAAACTGCTTTGTATGTAAGAAGAAAGAAAAATGAATGGTTGATTGATAGTGGTTGTTCTCATCATATAACTAGAGATAAAAGTAAATATGTATCACTTAACAAGTATGATGGTGGTCTTGTTAGATTTTGTGATGAAAAAGAATCTTACATTATTGGTAAAGGCTCTATTACTTTTGATGGAAATAATAACACTAACAATATCTATTATGTGAAGGGTTTGTATCACAATTTATTGAGTGTTGGGAAGATGTGTAAAAATAGATATGATGTCCTTTTCAAAATTGAAGGTTGTGAAATTGGGAAAATATCAGGATATCTAAGTATAATTTGGAAAGGACTTGGAAGGAATATATACCAGCTAGAAGGAGCATTAGAAGGATGTTGTTTACTATCTCAGACCGATTACAATTGGCTTTGGAATTAAAGGATGTTTCATATAAACTTTGATAATATGGTGAAAATAAGCTCATCTTGTGTGGCGAGAGATCTACCCAGACTGTGCTTGATCCCACAATAGTGGGTTACAATTTTTTGGAGGAAGAATTTCCTCCAACATGTGTAAAATGCAAAAAACATGTTGGGTACTTTCGATAGAAAGTCCTCCCATCTTTCAATCGAAATATTCAAACTTTTGATTGAAAGATATAAAAAAAACTACTTTTGATCGAAAGAGACAATTTATTAATAAATAAATAAAATAAACTTTAACCACGTAAAATTTGTTAAGTACTTTCGATCAAAACCTTAGACTTTTGAATGAAAGTACTTTCTATCAAAACCTCCTGTTTAGACCCATTTTGCGAAGGCCAAGAAATTTTTGAATATTTCATGGCTTTATGGCTCAATTATAGGGCTAAAATGGAAGAGTAAAAAAAATCCTATTTGCATGGCATAGGTACTTGGAATGAGCTTTCTAATGGTTATAAATTTGATAAATTTTAAGTTTATTATGTACATGATTTTTAACATCAATCAAATGTTGGTTTCTTACAACAAATAAACCTCTGTGTTCAATGTTCATGGAAAAATAGTAAAAAGGAGAAAAACATATTCTAAAAAATAACAGAGCCCCTGGTATTGAAGTCTTCTTTCTATAAAAAAAAAATCAAATTGGACAAATACACACCAAGTTACAAGTTACGAAAAGAACGTATGTCAAAATTATAGTTAAGTCAACTTAAAATGTTAATAAAATATAAAATACTAATGAAAAATTCATAAAACCAATTCCAAGATCTAGATATGGATGTTACAAAAATAAATTTAAAATAATGAAATTGATATAGAGATTATAGTAGAAAAAATTTTGCTTTACAAAAAGAGTGTCACTCTTTAAAAATGATACTTTTAGAAACATACTTATTTTCATGGGACTAAGAAAAATTAATTCAAATCAATTCCAAAAATAAATAAAAAATATAATTAGAATCTAGATAGAAAATCCTAAAAGACTCTACTTTACTTGATTTTCTGATTTGCAATAGTTTAGTGGCAATATGAATCCAAAAGTGAAAAAAATTTCAAAATGTACAGTTTAGTGTCCGTTCAGGCCAAAAAGAGTAACCTACTATTGTGGTCCCATGAGTGTAAACCAAATAACATATTTTGCAAGGGCTATCAAGAAAGGAATCAGAGAAGAGAATAATCTAATACAAAAGACTATTCTTCTATCGGCATACTGAAGATTGTGCACACTAGTCTCTGTGGTCCTACCAGAACAAGGATCTTTCAAGGTGAAAGGTACTTTATACTTTTATTGATCACTATTCAAGGATGACATGGGTTTCTTTTCTTAGAGACATAACTGAGGAACTTGAGAAGTTAAATATATTTAAGGCTAGAGTTGAGATTGAGTGTGGTAGAAATATTAAGTGTTTGCGATCTGACAAAGGAGGAGAGTTTACGTCTAATACTTCTAAATTTTTTTTGTTAAAAATGTGGTATTAAGAGACATTTTTTGGTAGCATTAACACCCTAGAAGAATGATGTTGTGAAAAGAATGAAATAGACAATTCAAGAAGTAGTAATAACTATGTTGAAGGAGGCAAGCCTAATAGAAATCTATTGGAGAGAAACAATACATATTGTTGTGTACACACTTAACAGAGTTATATACCGTGCAAAATATGGAAAGACTTCATATGAATTATGGCATGGGAGAACACCTACAATTAATTAATTCAAAATATTTGGCAGCAAGTTCTACATTTGGAAAGATGAAGACAATCTTGGAAAATTTAACAACAGAGAGGATGAAGAAATATTTTTGGGTTATTCTACAAGAAGCAAAGCATATTGGTGCTACAAAAAGAAACTAAAAAAAATTGTGGAGAGTGTGAATGTTAAGGTTGATGAAGAATTCCATAAGGTACCTAAGAGACACATTAAGTATTAATTTGATATAGAGGACAAAAGATAAGAAGAAAAGAAATAAGAATATGATACTCAACCAACATTTACATCTACAACTAAATAACCAAGATATGTACAAAAGAATCATTTAGAGAATCAGGTCATTGGAGATAACAATAAAGGATCTTAAGATCATGCTTTGTTATGTTTACTATAAGAGATTCAACCTAAGTCTCTAATATAAGCTTGAAGTGATTAGAGTTAGATTAATGCAATGAAGGAAGAACTTAGTCTAATAGAGAATAATCAGACCTAGGAATTGGTGCCCAGATAGACAAACAAGAATGTGATGGAAAAAAATAGGTTTACCAAAATAAGATAGATGAGAATGAAAAGGTTGTGAGAAACAAAGGGAGATTGGTATGCAAGGGTTACTCACAAATTGAAGGCATTGAATTTGAAGAGACTTATGCCCCCTTTTCTCAGATAGAGATTGTTAGGATGTTATTGGCATTTGTAGCATTAAAAATATTCAAGGTTTATTATATTGATGTCAAGTCTTCACTCCTAAATGGAGAATTGAAGGAAGAAGAGTGCATGGAGAAACCATAGAGATTCATATTATAAAGATATCCATATAAAGTTTGCAAGTTTAAAAAGGTATTGTATGGATTGAAGCAGGTGCCTAGGGCTTGGTATGAAAAAATGGATAAATATATAATCAATCAAGGATTCGAGAAAGGTTGGGTCAAAAACTATCTATAGTTCAAAATACTTTTAGAAATTTTTTTTTTTATTGTTGTGTATGTTGATGATATCATGTTTGGAGGAAAATATGATCTTTACAAGAAATTTTCTGAAGAAATGGAGTGAGAATTTGAAATTTCCATGATCATAGAATTTCTTTCTTGGATTGCAAGTAATTTAGAATGACAAAGGAATTTTCATTTCTCAATCCAAGTATTTGAAGGATTTACTAAATAAATTTGGCTTAGAAGATTCAAAAATAGCATGTACTTTCATTGTTACCAGTTGTAAGTTAACTAAGGAGGATGATTCACCAAAAGAAGATGCACAAATAAATATAAATCAAAGATTAGAGGATCGTTATACCTTTAATAGATACTAGACCAGATATCATGTATGTTGTATGTTCGGTAGCAAGATTTCAGTAAGAACCAAAAGAGTTACATGTTATGGTAGTAAAGAGGATTTTCATATACTTGAAAGGAACATAAGATATGGGATTATCGTATCTAAGAGAACCATATTTTTCTTTGAAAAAATATACAGATGCAGATTGGGTAGGTTGTGTAGAAAATAGATGAAATACTAGTGGTTGAGCATTCTTTCTTGCCTCTCGGTTAATTTTTTGGTTGAGAAAGAAGCATGATTTTTTAATGCTATCTACTACTGAATCATAATATATTGCAACATCCTCATGTTATACTTAGGTATTATGGATTAAGTAGACCTTGAAGGATATAGAAGTTAATTTTTTTGTAAGTAGTTCATATCATGTGTGATAATAAAAATTCTATAAGTATGTCAAAGAATCCATTAATGCATTTCAGAACCAAAAATATTGATATTACATATAACTTTATCATAGAGAAGGTTGAAGAAGGTGAAGTGAAGCTTGAGTATGTTCACACAAAGGAATAGATAGAATACGTGTATACCAAACCTTTGTGCATCTTTCCCCTTCCTAATGATCACTAAATGTACCAGTGTGTATGCATTGGTCTAGTGCTTTGTATTTCTATCTTTCTAGATCAGTTCCTGATGGCTTCCTCATAGGGGGAGAAAAGTATATTATAAAGGAGGAGTTGTTGTTCCCTTTTTCATTGTTTTCAAAGGGGGAGACATTTGGAGAAAGGTTGAAGTTTATTTATGTGCTTTGTTATTAATGAATGTTGCCATCAATGCCAAAGGGGGAGATTGTTAGAATGTGAGGTTGATGTAATCTACACTATTGTTGTTAATGGTTTAATTGATGTCATCATATCCTTATTTCATCCTTTAGTGTATTGGTTGTTGTAGAGCTGACTAGATTGGCATATCAGTTGAAGTGCACTGATAGTTTGTATGCTCTGGTTGAGGTTGTCACCGAAAGCTTTTGGTGAGTGTTCTTCATTGGATGCAACATATGATTGTTTGGATCAATCCTATTTAGATGTGTATCCTCTACACTTTTTGGTTGTCTTGAGAAAGGCATGTTTTAATATTTGATGTGGTCCTCATTTCATTCCTTACTATCGTGGGAATGTCTTGGTGCGACATATTTCAAAAAAAATTCCCGACCTGGTGGATGTTTATGATGTTTTATATATAATAGAGGAATTCAGTTGTTGGAGAGATAAAACACAATATATATCAAGGATAAGTATCTTTGTGGATATGTATTCCTTTTTTTATTAGCAATGAGCCTATGTGTATCGATAGTGAGCCTTTGTGCATTGACACTGAGCCTTTGTGTATCGATAGTGAGCCTCTGTAAATCAGCAGTGAACCTTTGTCAATATCAAAGTCAGCCTTTGTAAAAATCACCATACTGGTGTCACCTTGACATGTGTTTTACATTTCATGAGAATTAGCTTCTCCGTGGTTTTTCCCATCTTGCGTTTCCACATAAAAATCTTGGTGTTCTCTATGTCAACGTTTCTGTGTTCTTAATGCTTACAGTTCATGTGGATGTTTGATGTGCTTAACCGACAAATCTAAAGTTGATAATACTATTGATTAATTTTTCATTGACAAAAGAAAATTTTATACGTTGTGTGGGTATAACTTATTCACCCCTTTCTCATTTATTAATCTTGTTCAACCAAAGTATGTTCAAAGATATCATCTAGAAGAATAAATCATTGGTGATAAGAATAGAGTATTGTATGTGGTAAATTTGGCCATGCTAACTCGCCATACACTTCAACGTAGTCCTTCTTCACCAGGTACACACAAGACTGAATATGAGATTATTTATCTTGTCTTCCTGCATGATTTGACCTGTTGCCTTCTATCCAGATGGGGTTTTTGAAATAGCTCTCAAAATGAGAGTCTCACAACCATAGACCAATCTAGGAATGAAGGAATTTTCTCCATGAATGTAATGCAATGCAAGATTATTCTAAGAATTGAAAGATGTAAGCTTAATCTAAGACATGATTTCAATGCAATTATTCTAGAAATTGAAAGTAATCTATTGCAAAATGAAATTATTCTATATGAGATTATC
>MU226899.1:3021921-3032507 GCA_018584345.1 Thuja plicata
TAATCTAAGACATGATTTCAATGCAATTATTCTAGAAATTGAAAGTAATCTATTGCAAAATGAAATTATTCTATATGAGATTATCAAGAAATGTAGCAATAATTCAGTATTCTAACAATGCATGAAAGTGAGTGGGGGTTTGAATGAGAGAATGAGATTTCTTTTATAGACTCAGGGATGATCAGAACAGAAACTTTCCTCTTTGAAATAAAACAGATAGAAAAGCCAGTTCATAATAGAAAGCTTTATTCAAAAGAATACAATAAATTGTTTTCTCTCTGCTTTAATTGTTTTCTTTCTTTGATTTTAACTATTTTATTTGATTTTAATTGTTTTCTTTCTCTTTAAAGCACAATTAATTCAAAGATTCTATTTCTGAACAGAAGAAATATTTTTGAAAGAATATCTAATTAACTAAATAAATATGACCTCATAATTGCTTTTTTCTCATTTATTTGAATAAGTAAATTTAATTATTGAAATGAGGATATTTATTTAATAATTAAATATTATTTAATTCCTTTTTCATGTGTCTTAGCTAAAGAGGGTGAATTTAATTTAATTAAAGTGCTAGGACTTTATAATTAAATTAATTCGACCATAAGGTTTGTTTAGCCAATAGATATTTAGAAATTAAATATAATGTATGATTAATGCAGATTTAGGATTTTCTACATTTGACACTTAAGTCGAGTAGAGTCAGTCAAGACTTAGAATTATCTAGTAAAATAGGACTTATATGATCTAGAAGAGTGATAAATGCAACAAAATTGGTTAGGGTTGCAAGATGCCAATTTTGGGGTGTTACATTTTGCCCCTCTTTGAATCGATGTGCGAGCAACGCATTGATTCAGATAATAGTCTGATGCCTAAAGCATAGAAGAATAGATTTGAAAATTGATGATGCAAAGATTTTAGAGCCATCTCCAGAATGGAGCTTGACTCTCTGAAATCTAGGTTAGGTTGCCAAGACGCCAGTCAAGTAGAGTTTTCAAGGGTCATCTTCAGAATGAAGCTTGATCCTTAGGGATCCAGGTTAGAATGCCTTGATACCTAATAGATTTGATATCTTTCATAAGATTGTCCCCAGAATGAGGCTCAACCTTCAGGAGTAAGGGTTAGATTGCCTCGATACTTGTCCAACAAGATAATCATTAGATATTTTAGGACTATCTCCAGAATGAAGCTTAGTCCCTCAATATATAGGTTAGATTGCCCAGGCACTAGTTAGATTGATATCTTTCACAAGGTTGTGCTCAGAATGAGGCTCAACCTTCAGGAGTCAGGGTTAGATTGCCCTGATACCTATCTTAAAAGATAGTAAATAGAGGTTTAGAATCATCTCCAGAATGGAGCTTGATTATCAGGAGTCGGGGATAGATTGCCCTGATACCTGTCCCAAAATAGTTTTTTGAGAACCATCTCCAGAACGGAGCTGATCCTCAAGAATCTGAGTTAGATTGCTCAGATACCTAATAGATGACAAGATGTAAGGAACAAAGATGCCCTTATTGATTGTGGAGTATCTATTTTTGACTGTGAGGTACGAAAAACTAAACATGCCCCAAGTGATGAGATGCCCCTAGCAATGAGGCCTTTTTAAAATTAGATCAGATTGATTGGAATAGATTTAATGATGTAATCATCCTACCCCCTCAGGAGAAAAATGGAAAGATGACACGTCATATGATGATGGAGAGCAAAAAATTGCAGATAGATGTTGAATCAGAGATCAAGAAGAACTCAGAACAGATTATGGAAGAATTTGGAAGATTCAGAATCAATTTCAAGCAATTTTGAGGTCTGGTTGACCAAGTTTGACTAGGGTTGACTAGAGTTTACCAGAGTTGACTTTTGAGGAAAAAAGTCAGATTTGAAAAAATGATGATAAGATAAGATTCTAACAAGAAAGCGACGTCAGAAAGTCGACTGCACAAGCATCCGATTGCGTCGGTCTCAAAAATTTTAAAATGTGATTTTGAGCTATGTAGAAGTGTCAGATTTTGATTTTGATCATGAAAATGGATTCAGAGCAGTCAAATTAGGTAATGGTGAAGTTTTCATGCAAAATGGAGCACTTTGAAAAACTAGGTCAAAACCTATATAAGGATGAAAAGGTAATTTTCAAATCATTTGAACCTTTTGACTTTTGCGAATCGAGCTCTGAGCAAAAATGGTGGTCCCCTACAGCATGCATTGATTCAAGTGATTAAGGAGGCATAGCCGGCCTGCAGCGTACAGACCTCCAGTAAGTAGTCGATAAACCTCTCTGCAATTCAAATTTTATCAATTTCGGTCAATTTTTGCACATTTTTAGGAAATGGTCCGCAGGTTTTCGCGTGAAGTAGTTTCTTCGCGCGACCCATAGGGAAATATCATGTGATAAAACACCTTTTTGTGCCATTCGGTGGGAAAGATCACATGGGAGAGTACCCATGTTCACGCGAAAAACCCCTCCATTGGGTGTTTTTTCGCGCGACAAGTCAAAAAACTTTGCGCGAAGGTCAAGTATCGTGTAACTCGAAAAACTTCTTCGCGCGAAAGAGTACTTTGTCATGAAAAAATCTACTTCTTTGCATGGGAAAAAGTGAACAATTAGAACATGAAATCAGTCTATGTCGCATCCAATAGATTTTGCATCAACATTATCAATGTTTGTTGGATGTCTTTAATGCTTTATTATCTCATTATTCTTTGATTATCTCCGATTACTGATCGTGCACTATTGTTTACATGTCTTGTAAGTTGAATTTCCATATATTTCTTTCAAATCACACCACCCAGCCATCAGTAGATTATTATCTTAGTTGGATGATGTAGAGATAGTGCATCTGGGTACACTGGGCCTGACCTCTCTATGTGATGTACCCGAGATTTGGGTAAATCATAGTTTACTAGGAGCACTAGTAGAGCGTTTCCACTCGGAGATGAACATGTTCTATCTGCCATAGGGTGAGATGACTATGACCCTTGAGGATATTTACAAGATTCTAAGGATCCCATTCCATGGAGCTAGGGTAGAGTATGAGGTGCAGCTGAGACTTGGAACCCTAGCGCTGAGAGAGATTTTACAGGATGAGCTGGTCATGGGGAGGGCTATCCCATGCGAAGATTTGATCAGTGAGTATGGTCTAACACACAAGTTGATAGTGGTGTTAGCTTGCTTCCTTTGTTGTTACCTGATGCCCGATCATGGATAGCACAGTCTAGAGTGTGGCTAGGGAGAGATGCTTCAGCAGATGTTAGCACAGCCCCGACATTATGGATGGGGTCATTGCATGCTAGCCCACATGTATCACAACATGCATGAGATCGCCTACCGGGAGGTGAAGAGTATGGCAGTCAGAGTGTTCATATTATAGGTATGGGCCTGGGAGCATCTTCCCTTGACCAGGCTAATATGCGAGGATATGAGGCAGCCTCTAGAGCCTTATATATGTAGATACAGAGGGATGATTACCCAGCCAGTGCTATGTAAGATAGATCAGTGGCGAGCCTAGCTCGATGACTTGGCAGCGCTAGTCTAGAGGCCATGGAGACTCACAGAGGCCTGGGATGATGCAGCAGGGTAGCTTAGCCATATGTTTTTCTCATGTCCGATGATCGGTCATGTGATCATAGTTATACAGAGATTCCTGCAGAAGTGGGTATGGCGGCAGTTTGGTCACCCATTGGATATATCGCAGGAGTATACAGTGTATGCTCGATTCACAGATGAGATTCAAAAGGGCTGGCTGACAAAGCTAGAAGAGGGCCGCACTATGATTGATATTCAAGCCTTGGTCCCAGTGCAGTGGGATTAGCTGCGAGATGTAGCAGATGGTGGCTAGACTACTGAGTATAGGGAGCATTTTGTTACGCATCCATTCCCTAGGTTCAAAGATCCGATCGGTATGGTAGGCCGAGGGAACATAGTATAGCCAATGCTGGTATAGCCACAAGTGGTATAACAATATATGCAAATGCCCCCACCACAGTAGAGTGTACAACTAGGGCTACTGTAGGGTCCCTGACCCCAGATAGTATAGGTAGACATCCCTTCTTGACATATGGTGATGGATGTTGGGGCCAGCGGCAGTGGTAGCTCGAGAAAGTATCGACAATGGATGGGTGAGAAGACAACTAGGGAGCAGTGGGTAACCCCACAGGATGAGGTGCAGCAGGAGGATCTGATGCAGGAGGACCAGCCTCCATAGGATCCAGCATAGGATCCACAGTGACAGTCTCAAGAGAGAGCTCAACAGCTCTCGAGACAGGTCAGGGATTTGACTATATAGGTGGTCGTGCAAGATGCACGATTATTAGACTGAGATCGGGAGATACAGGATATCTGGGAGTAGCTCTGGGCAGCAAAGGAGGAGGTGTGACATCAGACTGCTCGAGCGGCGTATTACTATGCATCGTATATAGGGGTGGTGCCTGATGAGGCATCCCAGGTTGCGAGATTCTTGACCTATGCCAGAGGGTTGGAGGGTGCACAGGTGCCACCTTCACCAGATAGGGCCCCACCTCCACCTCCTACAGGTGATGAGGGAGAGGGCCAGAGTTAGTTTTTGATAAATAGATAGATGAGATCATAGGATATATCTGATGCGTTGGCATCCATGTATTTATATCACTATTTTGAGATAAATCATGCTCGAGTAGCACCATTTTGTATTTGTATCGACACATTGGATATATATATATATATATATATATATATATATATATATATATATATGAGCTCATCTTTTGGCATCATTACATGTGTCAAATTGTCTTTTATGAGATTTTTCCTATATGCTTAGATGGTTAGATGATGTATAATGTATGCAAATGTATGAACATGTTTTAAATATATGTAGATGTATGAAATGCACATGTATTATTTAGATGAAAAGATGTATGTATGTAGATGCTTTATGTAAATGTGATGTGTGAATGAAGATGCTAATGTAATGTATAGATGATAATGAGTTATGAATATGCAATGTGTATGGTACTAACATCTCATGCAAGACGATGAATGCTAACCAAAAGAACATGTGAAGAATCAAGATCGAGGATCGAACACCTGTGCAATCATGATGAAACCCAGACAGTGAAGAAGAACTCTACCTACGAGAATGCAATGAAGAGAACACTGAATTGCTGCCACATTGCAAGTCTAGAATGAAAATGCAATCCTATGCTAAATGCAATATGAGAGTGCGATTCTAGGACATGGTTGTGAGACCCATTATATAATTATCATCATTGAGAATTTTTTTTGGATCATCAAAGTCGATACAACCCTTACTAGCACCACAATGCAACCATAAGGATATGAATATGACTTTGTCATCGGATAAAATGTAGGAAACGAACGTAAGCACTAAGGCACAAAAGCCAAGATGACCTGAACATTATTTCTAGTTGATATTGCAAGAGTACACCAGTATCAAGGCATTCAAAGCCAAGATAACCATAAGTGTGATCATGCATAAACAAACAGATCAATAACAAATAAAGCAATAACAAACAAAGCAACAACAAATAAGGAGATAGTTTCGACCTCACCATGGTGTACAAATAAACAAGATCAAGGGATGTGAGGTTGTTCCACCTTAGTGCGGGAGCTCTTATCACATACACCATGTTTATTTGATGGTTCCAGATCATCAGGACTACAACAACAAGCAGTAGACAAAGAAAATATCAATGAAATCCATGAGAATAGACAACATTCAAAGAAAGATTTAATCATAGCTCAGCGTGTTTCAAAGTTTTTGAATATATATGTGTATGAGGTGTTGAAAAACACCATTGTGCTTGTGAGTGCATTATGTTTGATTTTTATCGATAGATGTTTAAATTTGAGATATCTGATGTGTGCTAAAAAAACACATGTGTCCAAAGATAGTGTTAAAAAACACTGTTTATGGTGGTGTTGAAAAACACCAGTTTGTGTCAGTAGCGAGTTGTCCTGTAAAAGTGACAAGATTATTGACTCAGGTGTAAACCAAATATGTGATCAAATGGGGGACCCATTCCCCTAAGTAACGATGACTGACTTGACGTATGTTGTGAGGATGAACGAGATTTGGTTTCCCCCAAGCGTATGGCGCTAAATAAATGTCAAGTTAGGAGGGTTCGCAAAGGAACCAGAGTGTCACGAAAGTGAATGAAAGCTATGTAA
Organism: Thuja plicata; assembly: GCA_018584345.1. Classification (NCBI taxonomy): domain Eukaryota; kingdom Viridiplantae; phylum Streptophyta; class Pinopsida; order Cupressales; family Cupressaceae; genus Thuja; species Thuja plicata. Next base: position 3,028,082 of record MU226899.1, read on the forward strand.
AAACTATAGCAAAGAATCATCAAGACCAAGTATCGATAGATAGAGTGTTTGGGTATAATTCCAACTGTAATGGACATGAGAAATCTCAATAGAACAATGATAGTAGGCAGACACACTAAGAGCCACTAGTGACTGATGTGAGAGAAATGCTCAAATGAAGAGATCATAGAATGAGCTAGACATCAGTAGGAAGACACACTGAGAACCACTGGTGACTGATGTGAGAGAAATTCTAAAGAAGAGAGAACTCAGTATAAGCTAAGTGACAATAGGCAGATGTAGTGAGAACCACTGGTGACTGTCGTGAAGGAGATCCAAAAGTAATAAGATAATGCCCCCAAGACTAGGAGGGTTTCCCAAGAATATGACCATTGTCAATCCATGTGAGTTGGTGTCTTGACAGGAAATGGAAAGCAAATGCAAGTAGGAAAGTAGGAAAGCAGCAAAGTAGGAAAGAAAATGCATAAAGCCAAGTAGTGCTATGACAGATATAGCATTGTGGAACAAGAGGCGCCTGTTTACCAGGTTTTCACCTTCTTGGCATAACTTTTTGTTTGTTTGTTTGTTTTTTTGCTACCATGACGCCTGTTTGCCAGGTTTTCATCAATGGCACCTTTTTTTTTTCTTTTTCTCTTTTTTTTATTTTTTTTCAATTTTTAATTTTTTATATTTTTGGAATATATAATTTTTTTGGAGATACATCAAAGCACCTATTGCTAGGTTTTCACTAAGATGATCATTTTTCAGGACTTTTTTAGATTTTTAGAATTTTTTCAGAACTTTAGTATATACATGAGCACACTGAAGGTGTCTCAGCTGTAGAACTGCTTCAGATGAAGAGCGTTGATGAGATCCTTGAGTTGTTCTCCTTTAGTAGTAGAAAGTTGATAGGTAATAGACCCAAACACTGCAATAACAATATATGGACCAAGCTAGTTTGGTTCAAACTTCCCTTTCTAGATCTGATGTCGTTGATTCTTAGGGTTTTCTCTTAGAACAAGGTCACCCACTTGGAAATCCCTTGTTCTAACCTTCTTGTTATAGCTCTTGGACATCCTTTTCTGGTATTCTCTAAGGTGATCAAACACCACTTGGTGACATTCATCAAGTAGTTCTAGCTCTTGTAGCCAAGATATTCTGTTATCTTCATCAGTAATGAGGCCTTTTAGAGAGACTTGCAAAGAAGGAATCTCAACCTCAATTGGTAACACACCATCTACTCCATAAACCAAAGCATAGGGTGTAGCCCCTATTGGTGTTCTTATACTTTTCCTATACGCCCAGAGAGCTGGATTGATCCAGAGATGCCAATCTCATCCAAATTTGTGCACTGTGCGATGCAATATTTTAAGGATTGTCTTGCTGGATGCTTTTGCCTATCCATTACCCTGAGGATAATAGATGGAAGACCAATGTTGATTAATTTTAAACTTAGAGCATAGCTCTTTCAAATACTTGTTTTTGAATTGTCCCCCATTATTAGTGATTATTTCTGAGGGTACACCATGTCTACAGATGATGTAGTTGAGAATGAACATAGCTACTGATTTACCGTTGGCAATGGTGAGAGGAACTGCGTCCACCCACTTGGTAAAATAGTCTGTAGCTATGATAATGAACTTATGTCCATTTGAGGATGAGGGGTAAATCTAACCCACCAAGCCAAAGGCCCATTTTTGAAATGGCCAGAAAGTAATGAAGAGAATAAGCTCCTTGGCTGGAGCATGAATCATATTACCATGTAGTTGACATTGTTTGCAAGACTTAGCAAACTGTGTAGCTTCTTTTTCCATATCTGGCCAATAGTAACCAGCTCTAATAAGTTTACAGGCCAATGTCAGGCCATTAGAGTGGGACCCATAGATGCCTTCATGCACCTCTACTAATGCACATTTGGACTCATCAGGTTCTAAACACCTAAGGAGGGTACCGTCTAGACCACGTATGTACAAGTCATTAGCTATGATGAAAAACTGTGAAACACTGCGAATCAAGTGACATTTCTCATTCTGGGTGTAGTGTCCAGAATAATCTAGTCATGAAGGTAGGAAAAGCTATGATGGTAGCAAGATGAGCCAGGTCCAATGATAGAGAAGATCATCTGGGAATCGGGGAGTCATAGGCTGGGTAGCATAACGTCTCCACTAGGAATTCATGTCAAAAATAATTTTCTAGCATCTGTATCATAGAGACAAGAGTAGCCATGGCATCGGCTGCTTTATTATCTTCCCTTGGAACTTATTGAAATGTGATGTGAGTAAAATACCTTTTGAGGTCATCAACCAACCGTTTATAAGGCACCAACTTGTTGTCCCTTGTCTGATACATATCATTTACTTGATTGATGACTAACTATGAATCTCCAAGAACATTGAGTTCGTCTACTCGCCACTCAAGGGCGATCTTCATACCATTGATTAGGGCTTCATACTTAGCAATGTTGTTTGTACAAGGAAAAAACATCTTATATGCTTTTGGTAAAGAGTACCTTTGAGGTGTAATGAACAGTATCCCAGCACCTAACCCCTATTGGGTAAATGAACCATCAAAAGACATAGTCCATGATTGATGTGTGAGAAGTAATATGGACTCATCTGGAAATTCAATGTGCAATGGTTGATGATCTACTAGAGGTGCTTCTTCCAATTGATCTACTATTGCCTGTCCCTTAATGGCCTTTCTTTCAACATATTCAATATCAAATTCACTGAGAAGCCTGACCCATTTAGCTAGTCTACCTATGAGGGTAGCTTTATTGAGCAAATATTTTAGAGGGTCAATTTTAGCAATTAGACGTGTAGTATGAGCCAGCATATAGTGTCACAGTTTTTGTGAAGCAAATACCACTGCAAGGAAATTTTTCTCTATAGCAGAATATTTTGTTTCATATGAGACCAGAGTTCTACTAATGTAATAGATAGCCCTCTCTTTGTTGTGCTGATCTTCTTGAGCCAAGAGGATACCCAATGATGTATCTGTAGCAGAGATGTAAAGTATAAGTGGCTTCCCATGAATAGGAGGCATCAAGATTGGCAGGTTCACAAGATATTGTTTGATTTGTGTGAATCCTTCATCACATTCTTTGTTCCATTGATAAGCCACACCCTTGTGCAAAGTCTTGGTGAATGGTTGTCACTTGTCCTCCAGTTGGGAGATAAAATGTCTAATAGACAGCAGTCAGCCTTGAAGTCCTCTCATTTGTCTAATATTCTTCGGTGGCAGAATTTCCATAATAACTTGTAATTTTGTAGGATCCACTTCAATGCCTTTGGCAGAGATGATATAGCCAAGAAATTTTCTAGATGTTACGCCAAATGTGCATTTCTTAGGATTGAGCCTCAGACTGAACTGTTCCATATGATCTAGTATAGGACCTAGATCTGCAAGATGCTTCTTTAGGTGCATGCTCTTAGCTAAACCATCATCCACATAATCTTCCATTATTTTATGCATCATGTCATGAAATATAGTAGTAACAGCTCTCTGATATGTAGCACTAGCATTTTTTAGTCCAAAGGGCATGACATTCCAACAGAAGGTACCCCAGGCACATGTGAAAGCAGTTTTCTCTTGGTCCTCTAGTGCAATTTTTATCTGGTTGTAGCCAGAGAAACCATCCATTAGTGAGTACATATCATACCTTGCTGTCATATCTACAATCATATCAATATTAGGCAATGGAAAATCGTCCTTAGGACATGCCAAATTCAAGTCTCTGAAGTCTGTGCAGACTTGTATAGATTTATCATGTTTTGATACTCGAACAATATTAGAGATCCACTCTACATAATCAATTACTCTGATAAATGTGTGTATATTATGTACCTGATAAGAGAGACACAACACATCAATAAGTCATTGCATTAGTTCAAAAGGGTTAGATAAGCATGTAAAACCAACTAATATCGACCTATTGCCTTCTAACTAAGAAGAGTGTGATTAGTAACATAATAGCCCTTAGATTATGCTACAATCAGTGACATATGTGACCTAGCATGAAGGATTTTAGTTTAAAACAAACCAAATGATGAGAAAACATGCATTCTAGCTCTAAGAATGGAAATAAGAACAATGTGAAAGCATGAATTATGAAGTGAAATATGAGTCTAAGATTAATCTAACAGCATAACAATGCATTTAGGATATTAGTTGAAGGCTTCTTTTCTCTCAAAAATGGCTTCTATTTATAGAAGAATGAGAGAGAGATAGAGGGGGGGAGACAAGGCTAATTTATGAGCTAAGGGGCTCATTAATGGAGGTGTAAGAACCATTAATGCCCAAGGCATTAATGAGGCATGAAGGAGACATAGGCTTAAGGCATCTTCATTAATAAGGCATTAATGAAAGCCTTAAAGAAGCAAGGGAAGGGTGTAAGAGGGTGGCTTGAGAAGGTGGACTTGAGAAAGTCATGCTTGAGAAAGTGGAC